>JAPMOR010089825.1:0-15050 GCA_026543865.1 Argiope aurantia
AAAAAAAGTGATCATGTCATTTTCCTCTAAGCGACAACAAACAGCCCTCAATGAACTCAATTAGTCACCTACTGCTGCACAGGTGCTGCCAGTTCCCAGAGAATAAAATAGCATAATAAAAAACATTTAAGATAAGATCACAAAGTGCGTTAAAAAACGATTAGATTTCCTTTCTTTGCATAGTTTTGTAATTCAGTTAGTTCCCCTTGGGTTTCTCAAAATTTTTTTTTCTGTCTGGATAATAAAAACTAAATGGAAATTAGTTCAAAGCTTTTTCAAAAATGCTAAATGAAATTAAAAGGATGAATGGAATGCGTTGCCAGGATCTGAATTAACTAAAGAAAATATTTTTCGGATTTATTTTTTAAATGAATTGCCAGTCTGATTTCTCAACCTATGAAATCAATTTAATTATCACTAAATTGTCCTTTTACCATGATAATGATTTTACCCCTACTTCTTTCTGTAAATTGTGTGGCATTAAAAATTTTTAAAAAAAGGATGCAGCGGTTGGTTTGATAATTATGTTAATATTATGGCTACCACGTGTTTGCGTTCACCGATTTTGTTCGTAAACAAGTATCAGTTTAATAAAAAATATTTATTGGCAAGAACTGTAAAAGCAAGCTTTTAAGAAAAATGATAGAAATGGTTTTATCATATCTTTTCAAAATTGACATTTGTTGCAATGAAATAATGAATAGACCTAAATTTAACTTCCCTAATTCTGATACCTTTTCAGGATAAAATTAAAAAAACAAACAAACATTTATTTATTCTCCAAAAAAGTGTTTTTAAGTATAAAATTGTTATTGATGTTAGAACTGCGTTATTTTAATAGTCTTACACGTGTTCTCTTTATTATGTAAATGAACTTTCCCAATGTAATCAACTCCCATGACTTAATACCTTCTTTAAAAGCGTAATTGTGAGGGTAATAGATCACCTGACGTCATGTTTTTCACTTTATTAATTCTCATAAGATCTATTCAAATAATAAACAATTATTATGTAGTGTGCTATTAGCAACACAGAAAACCACGAAATTAAAAATTCGAAGAAAAAATAAGAGAAATTTGAATTTCTTCATTGCAACAATAATATATATGTAATGATATTTTAAAATCTAAATAAAATCCGAATTATTTCCCAAAGTTTCATCTAAATTTAGCCCTATTAACTTTATTCTAAAGTTTTCTCTTATTTCCTGATCCAATGCAACTTTTTTTTATTTAATTAATGCAACAGAAACTCTATATAAACGTTTAAATCAGCGATTCTCAAGCTCCGAGTGAAGAGCAAAAAAATTTGTCAAGCTAAGCGAATTCTTTTTAAAAGTACCTAAATTTCCCTATCCTATATCGACACGTCTACAGAAATCTCTACCAGAATCTTATAGTATATAATCAGCAAGAAAAATACTTCTCTCACTTTCGCTCTTTTGCTCTTGTGTAGTCCTGTAGATTGACGTATTTAATTTCTATCACACTACAAAAGTCATTGCAGAATGCATTATGAACATCATCCACATTAATTGGCTTATTGCAAATGATCTTTTTTTATAACTTAGTTTATACCTTTCTTTTATAATGTTGTTTACTTGGTTTCAGCTTTCAAGCAAATCGTGGAAAAACAAAACAATCACGGAAAGTTGAGTCATCCAACTGAATGCTAAAAATGAATGCATTTTGTTAAATTAATTTTAACATTTTTTGATATCGAAATCTCATCTTCTTCGATGTTTTAATTTTAATGAAAATTTCTCTAATATTTTACGTGCATTTTTTTTTTAAATTAGAAGCTACTTCATATATATTTGAAGTGTAGAGATTTGTTTATGGAGGTTCCATTACTTTCAAAAGATCGTTAATTTTATTGTGATTTTTTCCCCGTCATAGCATTAGAGTAATAAAATAAAATTATTCAGTCGAAAAAAATCGACAAGAATAGCTTAATATCAAACGCAAATTATAAACAATTTAAATCTAAAACTTAACATTGCATTTTATTTCAGCAAAGCAAACGGGGTTCACGTGAGCATAATGTCAATCCACGTGACAACACTGTCACAGGATAAACATAGCTTCGCATGCCACTGAACATCTAAAGGCTCGTTGTTTTCACTTGATAAAGCGACACATCTTTTTTTTTTTCCTTCGTCAGTATGCGCAATGAAATCCAAAATTTAATTGACATAACCAATTTGACGTGTATCACGTGAACAGGGGTTGATTCTGTTCCTTAAAAACTAAATGAGAGCAAAAACAAGCAGATGATTTTTAAAAGTAGCAAGGAAATAAAACAAGTTGGAAAAGCAAACAGTTTAATAAATAGTGAATTATACTTATTTAAAAAACTATTTTTATCATTTAATCTGATGGTATTAAACATTTAAATTTAGTTCCGAATAAATTATCGTATTGCTTTCATTTTGATCGCAGTTTTAAAAATAATTCTTAAACACCAAAATAGATGTACGCCATCAATGTGAGCTCCTTTTTCCCCTTAAATTGCGCCAATTTTAGTAATTACTCGCCATATTTTCAAGATAATTATCGATAAATGCCAGATAATTTATGATAACCATCAGCCTTCTTTTTTATTCGCTCAAATTATTCGACTTAATATTTTTAATCGATTTTAAAGACGCAGAGCTTATTTCGTTACTGTTATTTCGCAATATTTGTGGAAAATGTACAGAAATTGTTTTTGTGATTATATTTTTTAATCATTGAATTTTGATAATTCTTTTTTTCTGTCTATTTAACGAAAAGTATAATATAGATTGTTACTGTTTTTACCCATTATATCGTAGACATAAGGTAATATGCAAATTTTTCATTGTATCTATTCTACACCAGCGTCATATGTATGTATGTACAATTCCAATTTTCTTACGTGTCTAGCTTCACAAATATGTTGTAGGTATTTAATATCAGTTTAATTTAGTTTTCTTATGAAATTATGTCGTATACAGATCAGTTGATATATAAAATAGTAAAAATTATGTTTAACTTTCAGGTATATATTTTTTAAAAATCCACAAACGCTAAATGCCTTGTATTTTCTGACAGTAACTGGCATAACGTTTATGTTTTTCTACAAATTATGTAACACAAATACAGGAATATTAATTGGACTAAATTTGAAAATAAATAACATTATGAATAACACAGCAAAAAAATATTCTTGGAAGCCTTTTAAATTCGAATTCACGTAAATGATTAAAAGATATTTAGATGAAAAGTAAACGAAAAAAATCTGCTTAACAAAAATAATTGTTAAGTGACAAAGTTTGAATTTTCTATTAAAAAATTTTTAACTTTTGAATTCAGAATTAAATTTATGTTCTTTTGAATGGTTGATTCTTAAAATTTCAATACAAAAATAAATAAATTTAAATCATAAAACTAAATTATAAATAGAAAATTATGATTGGAATTATCGTTATAAATTTAAATATAAAATAAAATATTTTATAATAAGAAATAAATATTAATTTACTTTGAAAAAGGTCTTTATTTATTTTTTCTCTTCCGATTCAATTCATTTCCTTGACTATCGTATTTCTATCGTATTTAAACAATAATTCTTGGTTGTGTTAGAGGATTTTTCTCTCCAGATATTTAATAGATTAAGGTAACAAACTCTTAATTTTGAGTCGTATAGAAGTAAGAGCAACAATATGGATAAATTAAAAAGAAATGCGAAACATTGTTTTTCAGATCAATTAAATAGCATTCAAAGTTGAATTCTTCATGTTTTAATTAAACATTTGGAGATTTGATTTAATTTAACAACGCTACAAGATTAAATATTCTCATATTATTCCTTTCTGCTTTCCGCCTTCAGCTTCATAAAATTTTGACTCAGATATTTTAATACTTTCATTCATATTTCATATAATGACCCATCTAATGAAACAGATGAATTATCCTTAAAATATAACCAGGTAAAACTATGCATACAATGCTTAATTTTGTTGCTTTGTTCAGAAAGTACAATTTCAATGAAAGCCATATTTAAATGCGTGTGGTGGTCGCTTATTTGTATTAAATTTATTTCAATTTGTTTTGTTTTTAATAAAAAGTTGGTGTAAACTATCTGAAGATTCGCGTGTTATGCCTAATTTAACAGACAAACATGAGAATACACATGATTGTAAGATAGTAAACTTTGCTTCAAATTATTTTTACACAAATGCTCGTTGAGGTTGTCCATGATTGCTATAAAAAGTTACATCAATAAATTAATTCGTTCCATATACTTCGTTTATCAAACAAATTACAATACAAATAAAATCGCCTTTCGGGGCATTCCCAATGAAAATTTCATTTCATTTTCATAGTGTCATTTCAAGAGATTCATAGATCTATAAAAAGTCAGGTCAATAAATTAATTCTTTCCATATGCTTCGTTTATCAAACAAATTACAATACAAATAAAATCGCTTTTCAGGGCATTCCCAATGAAAATTTCATTTCATTTTCATAATGTCATTTCAAGACATCATAGATATCAACTCATTTTATGAACGCTGTCATACATTTTTGCCATTACAAGAATTGCAGAAAGAGTGTTGGGAAACTGGGCACCCGCGATATGTAAGGAATGGCCATGTGAAAAGATTATTGTAGCTAAAGAGGCGTTACATCAAATCTCATTGAGTTAATGTGTATGCCGATAGATGGTGTGGTGGTGTTACAAATGTGTAGGTAATAATTTTGCCCACATTTCTTGAGAGTTATTTCAGCAATTTGTTGTAAGATGGATTCCTCCATATCAGCACAAAAAGCTGTTATCCATTTTGTTTTGGTAGAAGAGAAGTAAATTTATCACAGAATGAAATAGATGTTCTGAAAGAAGTGTATCATACTGTGCATTGTATTCTGATGGTGTCAGCGTTATAAAGCGGGAGTCATAAAAATCAGTCTTGCCCGCTCTGGTAGGCGCAGGTTGTGACCAACAGCTTTGCGATTTCAGCAGTGGAAAATTCATACAGCAGAATCGTCGGATCACCTCACGTGAAATTATTATTGAATTATCGATAACCAAAGGAAATGTGTATTACATAAACCACAAACAGTTTGGTTATGACAAAGTAGGAAAAAGACACCGTGGAAAACTAGATCCAAGAATTTTCTATACTGAATTAAGTCATCCACTCCCTTCCATGTGCTTGGAGCAATTTTCATAGTCAATGAAAATTTATACTTGTATTACACTTTTATACATAAGCTGCAATTTTAATATTATTATTAAAATGTATTTACATATAACTATAGTCTCTTTTTCATTTGAACCCATCTTATACATCTCGCTCAGACACGAGCTTGAAACACCCCAAGGCAAAACACAAGACAATTTCACAACTTAAGATAAGTATTACTATTCGGCCCAACTATCATTCAATTAGGAACCGATTTTGATGGCCAGCGAATATTTGCCATTACGAATATCGATTGTTTTTAATATCAAATGTTTCTGACAGAATTTGATATTTATGATTACCGCAACAATTTGTAATCATCAAATTGTGATAGTAATTAAAATTGTGCTATTTTAATAATTTTACACCTGTTTTTTTTCAATTGTGGGATGAATTTACTCAAATAATTGCTGAATGGGTTGTATTTTAAAAATTATGGTATATCAGAGTTCAGTTTAGATTAATCATTAGTAAAATTTTGGTTATTTGATAAATGTTCTTTTCAAGATTTAATGCTGCAAAATGGGTAAAAAAAGGCATAAAATAATGATAGAAAATACTTGTCACAAGGAAGGAAAGTTTGGAAATCAGTGTTATATCTCAATAAAATCTTTAAATTTACACAGTCACTTATAGAACATGAACCAATCTTTATACGCTCGTGATTTCACATTTAAATGCAACCTATTGTCTCGCCAAAAGCATTAATTATGGAAAAAAGCAGGAACTTGTCACTTAAAAAAAGAGAATAAAATCACAAGACTCTTTATTTTGACAAGAACGCTCGTGTGCATTTTATTTATTGGAATAAACAATAAATATATTCTGTTAATATCTTCGTTTAATGGAGCAAATGATAAATGTGACAAAGTAAATAATGGATCTTCGACCGCTTCTTCTGCGGAATAAGAAGGTTCCGGCTTTCTTAATGACCCATTTATATGTGTTTTAATTTTTACTAACGTCATTGTTAGAATGCTTTTAGGGAACCTAAATCACTAGGTGGTATATTTAAAGACTTTCATTTTAGCACTGTCTTTTCGATATCCAATAACATCAAAGGAAGACTTGCATCTGCAGGAAATAAAAGTCTTTTAATTAACTAGATCAAAATCAGCCCACAGATCAGACAATCCTCGATATCTTATAATCGTTTTCAGTTCAAATATGAAATGTTCCATCTTTCATTTTTTATGCTTATGAGATCCTCAAGCTGTATGTAAGTAAAATAAGTTAAAAGATAAACAGCAAGGTCAGTCATTGTATTTCAATATAATTGTCTGTGGGACGATCAGTTAACTCTTTACTTACGTGCCCGAACGTCACAGGGACATGGAATTATCGATTATCAAATTTATGAGATTAGATCATCCAAATATTCTATAATTCGTTAAAAAATTATGTGTGATTTGCATACATTGACGCAATTCCTGAAATGAAAAGAGTCATTTAAATCTTTACTAACAATAAACGATAATACGTTGTGCCTCTGTGTACATGAAGCTCTACAGGGCAGAACATTTGACTTTAAGCTGCCAAATTTGGCACAGATATACTTTGAAGGGTAGAAATACGCATCTTGGAGTTAGTGTCTGCTCAAAAATAATTTTTACATCATTTTAAAATGCAAAAAATTATTTTTCCAAGGATATTAATTTCATTACTATAAATTTAGATCTTACTTCAGAGTTATAAATGTTAAGATTACAAAGAAATATGGCGATCTCCTGGAGCACCAGAAAGTAAACGAATGTCAGTAAATAAACATTCATTATTCAAATATATATAAGATAATTTTTATTACAAAACAAACAAACAAACTTGCAAACTGTACTGAAGAAATTTTTATGAAAATTAATACTATGGATGGCATAAGTTATAACCACTACTGTGCTATGGAAATTCTGAGAAAGTATGTTTGTTTAGCTCTTGTCTTTGTTATCTGATCACGGTTTAACACGATGCGAGCCATCACAAAATAACTCGTTTTACATGAAAGCAAGATATTATTAAAGAATCAAAGTTCGCAAAAATTTTTTTGGCAAGACTAATTGCTCCCATACCATGTTTAGATGCATTGATCAAATCGAATTCTGATGATGAAATCTCAATTTTTGAAAATGGCGGGAGTTTGGATACTGGATTCGACAGATTCTACTGAAGATCAATTGCATAACTCAGCTTGTTGAAGAAATGCCTTCGACTAGAATGGCGAAGAAATGTAAATGTGGGATCACTTATCCTGATTATAAAGTTTTCATTCTATACCACCAGATAAAAAAAAATTCAAAGGCTTAGAAATATTCAATGTATCTTCCTCTATTTTGCAGCTCTGTTAGACAAGTTTCACGATTCTTGTAACATAGTTATTTATGCTACATTTCTAACATTTCTAAGCCTTTGCCTAAGTATGATGACATAATAGAACATGATCAAGAGAAATACTGCTAAAAATTATAATTCACTATTTGATTTAGTAGTAAGTATTGGGATGAATTTCCGTTTCGTTGCATTTTCTGAATTGTATTAATACGAAGAAAACCTAATTAGTCTAACTGCTGCGAATTAAGGCTTTTTTTAATAAAGTAATATTACTCTACCCTCTTTTGAATGATACTTATTTAGATCACAGAGGATACTATGTATATTCTTTACCGTATTCTTCAGCCGTGACTTAATCTAATAGGCAGAATGAGTTTTTTTTTATTATGACATTATTATAGCATAAAAATTAAAAGAATAAGAAGATTAGTAAAAATAGTTTTACTGATTCATTTCAACTTAATTTAATTTTGAAAACATTGCCAGGGAATTTCAGGCGACAAGCAATTCCATTCGCTGCTTAAACTTCGTACAAATGAAGAAGTTCGTTCTTCATTATAGAATAATTATAATAGAATGATTATAATGCCTGAAGGCAAGATTAGAATTATGCATGTGTTAACACACATGCATAATTCTAATCTTTATTCTGTTAATTTATTATCTGTACTTTATCGCAAAAGTAGCCATATTTCAAAAATTTGATCCGAAGTTAATTTCTTATTATAAAACTTTGTCATATGACCATTCTGAATAAAATTCGGAAAAATAGCAAAAGTAATAGCAAAAGTAATAGCAAAATCTATCATGTAATTTCTTTGTTTCTTTCTGCGTTTTTTTTTAAATTTAAAATACTAATTATTTTCAATTTTAGAATTTGTCATTTTTAAACTAAAATAATTTTATTTTGGATGGAATTGCATCCTAACTAGTATATTGGATTGCACTTCAGAAGATTTGATCACATTAATTAACCCTGATGTCCAAAATAAAAACTTCTGTATGTATGCATTCATAAATGTGACGAATGCTTTTCTCTAATTACCAAATCACTCTAGAGTTTTTTATTTGTTCTTATCAAACTGTCTGCGTAGTGGATGACTTATTTTTTCGTTTTTTACTACACGTGCTGGTGCTGGACTCTTCGCGCTCTTTTCTCACGTCTAATGTGATGGCAATAAGTTTTTTTTAGATAGACGTCTGTTTATTTTTATACGCATACAAACGATGAGAAAAATGTTTCATTTCAAACATTGCTTTTATTTTTCACTTTATATTATATGTCGTATAAAAAATGTATAGTCAACTCTTAAAATATCGGACTTTGAGGTTTCCAAAAATTTTCCTCTTTTTGATCTTTCTGGGATTTTCTATCTTCGAGTACCATAGCACTCTTTATGATGTGACATATTCAACTCTGGACGAATATGTCACTGTCTGATGCTGGACTCTTCTGTTCTAATGGGGCATATAGAACTCGGCGTGTAACTCTGGACGATAAAGAATGATTCTATACGACATTTCATTTGTCTAGTTTATTGAGTTTTTGAGTTTATTCACTTATACACGGATAGATCGACGGACGGACAGTCAACCTATTGGTGAATTTGAAATAAAAATAGATACAAATCTGTATCTATGGTGATCTACATAGGCCTTTGCGTTTACGAGTTGTTGAATTCGCAAGCTGATGGACGGTTTGAAAGAAAAAAAATTTCGTTTATGCATTTCTCCCAAAATATGATTCAGGTCTACATTTCGAAGACACTATAAATGAAATAGCATTTGTACAACTCGTTCCGTTTTAAAGTTTCTTGTTCACAAACAGGCAAGCATGCAGGCAGATAGATAGACAGACAGACTTAATTCAGATTCAAAGAAGGTCTGAAATGGGAATATTCATCGGAAGTTTGCGGTTGAATCCTTTGAAGATTCGAAAACTTTTTCTTCATATACTTAATGTAATAGACAATAGAAAAAAAAAACAGGTAGAAATAAAAAAAAGTATTACTTTTACAATTTTCCCTTTAAATTGATGCATTCATCTACTTTGGTCATATTAGAGTAAAGACATTCAGAGCATGCATGTTAAAAGTTAGAGAGAGGCTTTTTCTAGAGTCTCATTTTTTTGAAAATTATATTTAATTCATATTTATTTTATAACTTTCTTTCAAATTCGTTACTAATCAAAGAAAAAAGTAGGAATTTATTTCAGATTCTGAGCATTTTTATAATCCGGGGCAAACAATTCGAACTCTCTTAGCTAATCCGAGCCATTTATTCACTTTTGAGGACAGTTTGTAATTTCATGCATAATTTACACCCGAAATAACATCACATGACATGTAAAAAATGCTGTCGACAGTTGACACTATTATACATTGCCTGTCTAGATAGTTTTGAAAAGACAAAGAAGCGCAGATTAAGTGTTACAATTAGAAAAGATTTAAAACTGTTGCCAAAATGGCAACATAATGCATCACATGTTTTATAAAAAGCAACTAAGTTCTTATAATATTTTCCAGTGCTTCTAAGCAAGTAAGTCAAGTTCGTACGATGATACAAATGTTGTTAAGTTAGTGCAATCCTTCCCAATGATTGCAGTGTTCCGGTGCTAAACAGTAGGCCAATTTTTTTCTTACAGCGTTTTGGCAATGATAATTGTTTACAACCAAACTACTTTCTACTCTTCTTGGCACGTTGTTCAACTTTTATTTTTTATACCGATTCTTTATGTTGTTTTTGAAAGAATGCAGGGGCTCGTCCTAGCGATAGAAGACAAAGCCTTTCCCGGTCTTCAACTGAAAGAATGTTATTTCATTCTAGAAAGTTTGTACGGTATAGGTTACAGAAGATAAATGGGCAGATTAAAAGATGAAATTTATTTATCGCAAATGAAAATATAATTTTTCCAGTTTCTGATGAATTCTTGGGAAATAATCATCATCAGCACAGTATGGTCAATGATTTGAAACTGAAACTTTCTGAAGCTGTTGCTTTTGAAAAACTGCAATATTCTTTGGGATAAGGATTTTTTTTCAACTCCAAGCATATTTTACAAATCACTGCACATTAAAAAAATTTGCTTATTTACACTTTGATTGCATGAATCGAAAGAAATGGATATTTACATGTGATATTTATGAATGTTAAAAATGTTCTCCATATATGCTCGAAATGGAAGATCATGACATTTGTTGCTATTTCAAAAGACTTTTATATTGATAATTCATTATTCTCAAATACACAACTTTCTCGTGTATATGAGTCTGGTTTAGTTAAATTTGACGTCATGGGTCAAATATTCTCTCATTAGTGAGGTGCAGAAGTTTGGAGAAGAGGGCATGAGCTCAGTTGTTCTTTTGACGTCCTTATCCACTGACCAGAGCTCAAAACGATGAGATCCGTCTCTAAATAGCCTAGTGCTGCTTTGAAACGAGATTTTAATATAACTAAAACAGAACTTAAGTCACGTTCTATTTTAATAACGACCGAAGATCGTTACATTACAATATGACATTGTTTATTTTTTTAACTTTCTTGAACATGATGTATAAAGATAGTTCAGTAATCGCAAAAAAAATTCTAGCTTGAGAATTCAATGAACGATTCTCAACATTTCAAACTTTCCTGAGTTTTAAAAACATAATTTTGGTACTATGTCTGTCAGTACATTTTTTTAAATTACTGTTGCAATAACTCAATAACACTTTTAGTTAAACTACTGAAATGTGTTACATGAATTTAAGACTAAATTTGCAGATTTCTATTAAATTTTGTGCGAAATTTATTCGCGGGAAGTCTATCTATCCGGTTGTTCGAGTATGAATGAACTCGATAACTATAAAACGCAAAATAAATAAAATTTGGCTCATAGGCTTATCATCAGAAATATAAATTCTTATCAATTTTTGAACTAATATGTCAAAGAGCTGACCGTCTGTCGGTCCGTTCTCTCACATGCAAGTAAACGCAATGACTTAAATCAAAGGAATTCAGTATGTTATCTTGTTACCGCATTTATAGTTCTGCGTCAAATTTTGCTTCGAATAGACCGGCAAAAAGGTGCCTAAAATACATATTTGCACTATAGCTTTAATAAAAAAATGTTAAATTCACGCCAAATATTCGTATATTTATATAGTGTTATAGATATTTTGTATCTATTGTTTGCTGATGTCATGGAAAGCATTTGCGGTCTTATCCAAAGACCACAATTCTAATATGGAATAGACCATGTAACTTTCGGTCCTTGACCAAACAACGAGAGCCAACCAATGGGCATACCTCGATTCTACTACGATCAATTTAAGATAAATCAGACGCACATAAGAAGTGATCATTGATAAAATGAAATCTTGTACCTTACCAGCAACTGAGACTCTATCATCAAGCCTTCAGTGCCTCCACCTTGTATATATTGACATTATATAAATCCTAACCATTCACTGACTTTATTTTAAAACTTAAATTTGGTTCAACATTGTTTTTCCTTTGCACAATAATAATTTGTCTTACTTGAAGGCCAGTGCTATAATCAGTGCTAATAAGCATGCACTATTAGCACTGATTATAGCACATTATATGTTGTAATTTAGAAAAATTACAACATATAAAATGCTTATGATTTGCTGTTAGTCGTTCCTGCTGTGGCAACAGAGAAATGATGGAAAGTGAAAAGTTGGTGGTTGGTAATGATGCAGTAAGTGACCATATAGATCGAAATTGCAGTAACATTTTCAGTTTTAGATGAATGATAAAATGATTCTATCTTCCGAAACTATGTAAAATATGCATAAGTTGATATTCAAAAAAATCTGATAATCTGAGTATGATGAATGCTAGCAGCAAAAGAGAGCCAAGTAGTTCGAAAGCAATTGATCAGTATTTTGACTAGTCATTTGCTAATTACATTTATAAAATAATTTACGAAATATACCTTCTTTTCTTTTTATCTGGTTGATGCATACATTAACTCCTAAGGTAGAGTTAAAATGCTTCATTCATATAAAAATTCATATGCTTTTCGGCATTTTTAGTATTTCAATTACAGTTTGCTGATTATCACACTTAATTAATAAGTAAGTAAATATTATTAGACTTCTGCAATTGTTGCTGTTATTAGATCTAGGTAATTTGTCTAATAATTGATAATTTGATATGTGAGAAGCGAATATTTTCCAAATTTCAACAAAACTGTACATTACCTGATTTTCGTACTTTCGCGGTAATGTAAGCATTGAAATCAATATAGTGAATTTGCTTTTATAAAGTTTGTTTCACCCACAATATTTCAGGAATACATAATTAGTTTTTAGTGCCTTTCGCTGTTACAGTTTTTCTTAATAAGCTTCCGGAAACCGAAAGATTTAAAATTAGAAAGAAACATTTTCACTCCTGATTTACAGGAAAGAGGCATAATCAGTTCAAGTTGAAAGACGTGTCTCTGCTAATTTTCAGCTGAAACACGGTTGAAAAATGTCAAATGCTCAACGGGAGAGTGATGTGAACCTAGTGGGAGCGGCGACGGCAAATATTTAACTTGGAAAAATTGTGAAAGCCATTATCTCGTCACGCCACTAATCGATTCAACACTCTTAAGTCTCCCTGTAAAAGAAAAGACTGACATTTTTTGGCCCAATAAAGGTTTCGGGAGAGACGACCACAGATCATTTTAAGATTAAACTTTGTGACTGCCTTCAAATGAAGTGACTAATGCGTTTCAGCAATTTTAGATAGCCGGAAGATTTGTTTACGGTAAAAAAAATTAGTCTGGGAGTGTGAGATTTCAGAGAATTTTTGTTGAAAGAATCTCTATGAAGTTTGTTTAATTTAAAAGAAAGAATAATACTTATGTATTTTCTGTCATAAAGCTAAAGAAAAGAATATATAATAAATAAAAACAGCAATTTTGTATTTTTATTTTCTCGTATATGTAATACAGAGAAAGTAATCGTCAAAAAATTTAAAACTCGCGATTTTGACAAATCTCTCAAATCTCCACGTCTTAGATCTCCCTGAGTTAGAAAAAAATATTTTAGAAAAATGTCCATCTGTCTGTCTGTCTGAAAAAAATAAATAAACCAAAGGCGCTTCGAGCTAGGCAATTGAAATTTGGTATATGGTCTTTACGACACATTTGTAGATTTCTATGAAATGTTGAGTAAAATATATTCAGAGGAAGTCCGTCTGTCCGACTTTTTGAATATAAGTTAACACGATAATTGCAAAATGAAGAGAACTAGATAGATAAAATTTGGTACATAGTCTTGACATTTATAGTGTATACACCTGTCAAATTTTGAGATGAATCCAGTAACAGGGGGACTGTCCGTCGGTCTGTACTTTCAGAAATATGTAAACGCGATAATTCAAAATCCCTATGACTTAAATATATCAAATTAGGTATGAGATTTTCCGACTGATTTATGACCCAAAATTACAAGTGTAGTTTTGTGTCATATTTTTGTTTCAATCGGTTGAGAATAATTTGTCTTAAACACGAATTGGATTTTTGGTTACTATTAATGCATGCAAGGGATAAACCGCTAAATAATGCGCCAAGGATGACACGAAAATTTTTGTAAAAATGCTAAATTCACGCCAAAAGTTAATATCTCGTAACTATTGCTCGCCAATGCCATTTAAAGTGTAAATGTCATAGCGCCTTGCAATGGCATGACAAGTTTATTAGACAACATGCGAGAAAGTTTAAGGAAGACCAGTTTTGCTGGTTTTCATCTGTCTATCAATTATCTAAAATCTAAACAAAAACTAGAGCTTTTAAAACACATATGGTTCGAATTAAATTCGAACTGAATTACGCTTTGTTAGAGTCACTAAGCAATAAAAGTTTCCGGAGCTAGTTTTTCTCTTCAGAACTTCATAAAATATTTTTGATTATTTTAATTTATTCCCTACTCAAGCAGTTTTTTTTTAAGTTGCAAATATTTCGATCAGTTGGAATAACTAACATTTAATTGCATATCACTTTCTTTGTTTCGCGTGTAACAAAAATTAAAAACGTAAATTTATATGCATTTAAAATAAAATGCTAAACATAATTGCAAAGAATTTTCAATCAATTCTAAATGCTCCAGTATAAAATTGTTGTCTTGTTCTGTCAATCAGTAGAAAAGAAAACTGGCACATACTGGTTTGAAGGTTTAAAAAAAGTTTGCTATGGCTGTTGTTTTGGTAAAGCTCAGTCAATCAGTTGAAAAGAAAATTGGCACATATGGGCTTACAGGCGAATTAGAAATCATAAAAGAAAATAAAAAGAGTGATATTTAAGAAAATCAATATATTCAAAGTAAAATGTTTGCTATGTTCGAGTATATGGTTGTTGTAAAGGAAATGCGCAAAACCAAATTACGTTGAAAGCACAACAAAAATAATCGTAAGGCAGTGGAGCTGTCCAAAGCCGGAAGGCTTTATTTAGTTACTTACATTGCTTGAAGCTCTTCATAATCAATGTCTGGATAAAAAGATCTGTACAAGATGTTCCTGAATTCATTGG
>JAPMOR010089840.1:3412-21715 GCA_026543865.1 Argiope aurantia
ATATATATATATATATATATATATATATATATATATATATATATATAGTTGTTAATACTGATTCTCAACTTATGAATAAGTTGTAAATTGATAGGAAAAAGCAAAAATTGATAGGATTCGCAATAAATAAATCATTTCCCAGATTTTTGATTTATTGATAATTTACATATTTTTTGTTAAAAAATAGCTTTTTCATATGTTTAAAAATGATAGATATTTAAGTAATGATAAAATTATCATTTTTTTGTGTGTCAAACACTCTCTTAAGGAACACGTGTTTAGGTTTTATGCACCGATATTGTATAGTAAAGTTTCCACTCTCTATGCTTTCAAACTGCTATACGTACAGCTTGCGCATATATTCCAGTAATATAGTCAGGGGACTGTTATTATAAATATTATGAGGAGCAAAAATGTTAATGTAATATAATGCTATAAATGATATTTTGTCTCCCAAAGTAGGTAATGTGAGCAATATTTATTATATATCTTATATATGTAATATCTATTCTAATGATTGACATAAAGAAGAAAATGTCAAAAGATATTTATACATTTATTAGAAATTGTTAGTATTAATACAGATTATTAATATCGAATTTTAATAATATATTAGTAATATTAATTATCTAGAAAGCAATTTACGCCACAGCTTAATTGTCAATGCAAGAGTTGGCGATTTAATCTGATTTCCTCGCAAAATCATAAGCATGTATTCAGTTCCAGTATTCTAAGAGTATCGTAATAATTTTTAATGAAAAAAATCTCCACTTCCTTTACATTGAGCTCTAAACAATAATTGGGAAAATATATAACATTAATACCGTTAACCCTTTCTAGATCCGTGGGAAGTATGCTTCCCACCAAATTCATCAATTTTTGTATGAAATTATGTACGTTGGCAGACGTTCTGACAATTTTTTCAATAAGATTGAAACTTAGATCCTTCAGTTCCTTATCTCACACAAAATGGTGTGTCTTTATTTGTTATTTAATTATTAATTAACCAAATTAATTAATTAATCAAAATAAATTTATGTAATAAGCAAAATGAATCACTTTTCTTAAGCCAATCTCAATCCTAAGCATTTTGATTTAACATGACTAGAAAAAAATGGCCTTTTAAAGGGTTATGCCAAAAAAAAAAGGTGTAAATTTGGTTTCAAAGTTACTATTCTGCAGAAATATTTCTGCTAGTTGCACAAATTGCTCAATTTTAGGTGATGTTGACTGTAATTATAAATTTTTGGTATGTGAACCAACTGGACAACGCGGCTGCCGGATGTTAACTTTCCGACATGGATTTCGGACGGCAAATCCCAAAAAGGCTTTAGAACACAGATTTCACATTAACTTTAATTCCCATCCCGAGTTGAATATTTCACACCTTGCTAATATGTGGGGGGGGGGGGAGGATTGGAATCGTCCATCGCAATAACAGAATGGTCGTTTTTGAAACGACAAGTTACATAAGAAGTGCTCCGACACTTCAAAAGAAGCATTCCTCATATATGAATTGTACACCAACTCAAGGGTGACATGAGAATGCACTTATTTTTTCAGATCCTAATATTAAGCCTGCTTATTTTTTTGCACTTTAGAGGAAAATCGACTCATCACTAAAAAATTAGCTTAGAGCAAAATGAGTCCTTATTCTCTATTGAAAACGATATAATCTCCCAAACCGTTTTTCTCTTTACCTTGTCTAGTAAAAATTAGGTATTATTAGTAATGGGATAATTAGAATAGAAAAATGCAATACTTGTGTGTAGCTGTGGGTAATTTGATATTAATTACCCATAGGTAAATTTACCTACGATTAAAAAAGGAATGGAGTAGTATCTTATGCAGATGAAATTTCAAGCCTCTTCTTAAACTCTTATTCGCATTTTATTGTTTATATAACATTTGCAATTGCCTTTCAACTTCATATGGTGTTTTCTGAGATTGCATTAAAAAACTTAACGACATGCTCTACAGCATTTTTAGATACGAACATAGGCAATAATATCATTTTTTTATCGTAAATGTATCATGCCTCTTTTAATGAAACACTGATTATGTCCATATTCTTTTTTGTATTATTTTTAAATTGATTAAATTATTAAAAAATATAAAATATAATAAAAATATAATAAAAATATAAACTATATAATAAATAATAAAACTTAAAATTTATCAAAAAATGAAATCAATGAAAATATCATTGTCTCAACTTTCGATTCAGATAAATAAAAAAAAGTATAGTTAAAATGGACATTATTTCCCAAAACACAAAATAAAAGTATTACAAAAAAAAAAAGAAATTCGGTGAAAAAAACGCTTCTATGTTGTTGTTTTTTTAAAAAAAAGAGAAACTTTATTTAGATTTAAAAATTCATTCAATTGAAAAATGTTAACTAACTATTAAACTATTTAGAAATATAAACTTTAATAAAACTATAAACTGTATAATAAAATTTAAACTTAAAATTTATGGAATTAAATCAATGTAAATACCTTTGTCTCAACTTTCAATTCAGATAAATAAAAATGTATAATTAAAATAGACACTATTTTTCAAAGAACAAAATAAAAATACTACAGATAAAAAGAAATTCGATGAAAAAAATTTATCTACTTTTTGAAAAAAAAATTAAATTTTATATTGATTTAATGATTTATTTAATTAAAAAAAAATTTAACCAACTATTAAACTAATTATAAATATAAACTGTAATAAAACTAAAAACTACATAATAAACTATAAATTTTAAAATTTATGGAATTAAATCAATGGAAATATTATTGTTTCAACTTTGGATTCAGATAAACAAAAAATGTATAGTTAAAATATTCATTATTTCTGAAAGTACAAAATAAAGTTATTACAGCGAAAAAGAAATTTGGTGAAAAAAAGTTTCTCTGTTTGAAAAAAAAAATAACCCAGAGAAACTTTATTTTGATTTAAAAATTCTTTTAATTGAACATTTTGTTTAAGGACTTAAGCTGAAATAAATTAAATTTCATTTAGATTTGTAAATTAATTTATTGACGCTTTGATTGCAATTATAAGTTGTTGGAACTTCACTTGCATAAATTTTATTATTATTTTATTACAAAATTCTCTACTTAATGTATATAAATTACTTGAAATAGGACTATTAGAGGAAGATTTCTTTTAAATTCTTGCTTTGTTAAAAAACAAATATTATAAGGATGTGTTAAATATCCGTATGACGATCATTGTCAAATTTGCGAATTTTAAACTAAATGTATATCCTTACTTGAGTGGCCAAATTTAAAAGCACTTTTAAAATACCTGAAACTGCTATCTACTCCAGTTTCCTAGCTTCACACTTTAGACCAAAATAATGGAAGCCTCAAATGAAACATAATCATTAAACAAAAAATAAAAATCTTAAACTTCCTTGCCTTTGAAATCTTTTATAACAAAAACATAAAATCCCCGATAACGTCACAGAAATAAATGGATAAAAAAGCAAGGATCATCGATCTTCATCAAGCTAAACTGAAAAGCATCTCCCGAAAAAAATTACGATTGTTTTACAAGCATTTTCACTTTACTGTTGTCCTAAAAGAATACGTTATGGGCCGGTACATTTTATTGCACCGTTAAATAGTTAGCCATGAGGGATTTCGAAATAGCATATACTTTTCTTTATGAGGAATTCGAGCTTTATTCCTTGCGAGAAGTTACTCCAGAAGAACCCTTAGAAATCTGGCCTAACAAATTGTTTTTGCGCAGATTTTATTTTAGATCTTATTTAGCAAAATAATGAGAGAGGAAATTAAGTATAAAGGGATTTTGTAGTGTTTATTTTATATGTGAAAATGTGTTGTGACTTTAAATAAAGGTGTATTCTGTACAATTTTATTTGGGAAAATTTTAACTTGATAAATTTCAAAATAGAGTAATAAGTATGCTCAAAAATTTGTAAATTATGTGAAAGAAAGGTACTGAATAAATATTTTGTATATAAATACTGATATTTCAAGATAGTTTTATGACAATTAATTAAATGTATTGTAGTAGTTGCATTGCTGTATCTTCTCTTTTGGATAATAGATGGCGATACCTAATTAGGTACGCATCCCATGGTGCACTGCGATTGTGATTATAATAAGATGATGCTGTTCTGTTAAGGTGTGCGCGCATTAATGTCTTGTCTTGTGTTTGTTTTGTGTGAAATGTGATTATTAAAGACATACTCCCGAAAACATGAGTCCTCTTGCTTTCATTGCATGGATCATAAAGATCTTCATTCAACCACAATATTTAATAATAAGATTTAATTAAATAAATAATTTTTACTAAGCAACTAACGTGAAATATTCACACGTGATCAGATTCTTCCTAAAATAATATCAGATACTATCGTAATCAAATATATAGATTCATTTATTTCAAATATTTTTTTAGTCTGAAAGTAGTGTAAACAAAGATATTAAAGTAAAGCAAAAGAACCCTTAAAAATGCGTAGGTCATATATTATTACATGGATGTATGTAATTAATTTACATAATATAATTTTCCATAGTAGCTCCGAAAAAATAATTTATGCGTTACAAAATTTAACGTTAAAAATAATATAGTGAAATCGATAGCATTTCATAATACAAAATTGTTGAGTCTTGTAAGAAATGCGTTAGAAAGTAACTTGATCAATGTTTTAAATTTTGTTAATGTAAATTTTTTTTATAATTTTATATTATTACATCCATATATTTACTTCCTCTACTCTTACAAAAATAGAAACGAATTTCTCAAAATTTGAAATAGAGATTCAAGTCGAATTCTTGAAAGGTATTACGTATTACCTTCGCCACTTTTACTTTTTCTGCATTCACTGTCTAAAATGTAATTGATTTTCAGCATAGGTAACAATCAAAGCTACATAATACATCATGTGAACTGAATGAATGATATACGATCAAAATGTCAAGCTTACCTTAAAATATCTTGCAAAGCATTTAGTTGTGGATTGGGACATTGTCTTCCTGCAGAAACTATAATTTATTTTAGCAAAAATCTGGTTATCTTCTCTTATCTGCTGACGTAGAATAGTTCAAAACTTGTATAATATTGTTGATAGATTATTTGACCTTTAAGTATACAATGAATTTCCAAATTCCTTGATTTAAAAAGCACTAGTCGAATTTAATCGCCCAGGACATAGGTCATCATTGATCTCTTCTGTGACATCATTTAACAATTTAAATGAATCATAAACTTTTCTATGTTATTTGCACTTTTATAGGCACATTTTTCACAATAGCGAATAAATTTTGTCACCAATTTTCTAAGTTTAAAATCGAATTTCACATTAACACTTTGCTTTATCCGAACGCTTCACAATTTTTTCCAGCCTACCATTATATGAATTAATCATTTCTCATTTAAGTTACAATCAAATCTGAGCAATATTAGAAATCGAAACGAGATGATGATAAAATAGGAGACAAATTGCTCGATTCGATTTTAGAAAAAAAAAACAACACTCTGATAGTTTTCTATCCACTTATCATATGAAAAAGAATTTTAAAAGTCATTTAGTCACTACCAGGAATTTATAAATAAACGAAATCAGCCAAACGAAAAGCCACTGAGATCTAGTAATAGTTCTAAGCTTTGATAGAATGGAAGATTCCAAATTCGAAATGCAAATAATGCCGGTATCCATTAAGATTGCAAATTGGTGAATTAAATCTTTCGGGGAGGGCATATATCCTACTACAGCACATCGTAGAAGCGGAATATTAAGGTACCATTCACTTCATCTAGACAAAGCTCAAAATAATTCTTCATTTTTAAAATTAAAGTCCGTTCTAAAATATTCCTTGTGTACAAAAAGAGACGATGATATGTCCTTACTGAAAAGCAACGAGCTCATAGATGATACTCGTAGTTTCTTCTCAAACACAATTTATCGTAAACAATTTCGTCAGTTTTAGATTTATATCATCTATATAGATAAAATATATCTATCTACTTGAATTGTTAACAAATTTGCAAAATCTTGGGGAAGTTTTGAATTTTAAATAAATTTTACATCTTAAAATGATTATCTGATGAGCATATTCTACGCTTTGGATACTCGCCAGTACGTAATATAAAGACATTATCCATAGATTATTATTAGTCATATAATTAAAAGATAACTTATGGTTGTTCTCAATGGCCATGCAAATTAATTTGATAAAATATATAGGCTATGTACTACGTGAAATGTTACGACATGCGATGACTATAGAACAAACATGTTACAAATTGCTGTACAAGACAGATCGTACACATTAAGACAAAAGTATTTTGTTTTATTGACTAAGAAAGGGTCTTTTCAAAAATTTAAGTTATGCTTTTGCTCAAAAGTTTATCTAAATGTTAAAGTTTTTCCACAATAACTTAGATGCCTATTATTGTACAAAATCCAATTTATAACACTTCAAAATTTAAAACAATGAATTTTCATTGATATTGATTTGATTTCCGTACATTTATTTCTCTTATTTTATTCATTTAAAAATATTTTTATCATATTTTACAGTTACTTTTCATTATTTGAATTACTGCATTTCTATTAATGACCGTTATCATGCTATTAATTTTTTTTTTACTTTCTCGTATACATAGTATAGAGAAAGCATAACAATTGTCAAAAAATTAGAACACAAGAATTTGCCGAATCCCCATGCTTTAGACCGACCTCCCTGAGTTCGAAAAAACACATCTTTTGAAAATGCCCATCTGTCTGTCTGTGAAAGGATAACTTAAAAACGTTTTGATCAAGACGGTTGAAATTTTGTATAAGGTCTTTACACCTAATTTGCAAATTTTTATCAAATTGCAGATTTTGATAACATTTTGTGTAGAGGTAGTTCGCCTGGTCGCCTGTTCAAATATAAGTTAACACGATACAAACGGGAAGAACTAGATAGATAAAATTCGGTGCACAGACTTAACATTGATAATATAGACATCAGTCGAATTTTGAACCATATTCAGCAACGAGCTGACTATTTGTCGATCTGTACTTTCAGAAACATATAAATGTGATAATCCAATAAAGCAGTGACTTAAATATATCAAATTTGGTATGTATTTGGTGACTACAAGTGCAGTTTTTGTCAAATCTTCATTCCAATCGGTTGAGAAAAATGTATCTAAATCACAGATTCGATTTTCGGATGATATTAATCACATGCTGGGGATTAAACACCAAAATATTCGTCCAGGATGACACGATAGATTCAATAAAAACTCTAAATTATTTCCAAAAGTTAATATTTCATAACTATTGTACGCCAATGCCGTACAATGACAAATTTATTAGATTGTGTGCGAGAAAGTTTTGGAAAAACCACTCCCGCTGGTTTTCTGCTCGAGTTATAGCTGCCATATAATTAAGAACAAATATAAAAATTAAATAAAGACAGTGTATCAAGATTCGAGTTTTCAGGACTAAAGGTTCAATTATCCTTTAAATACTTTCACATTATTCAATAATACTGCACAAAATATATCCAGTTTAGTAAAAGATGAATAAAGAGCTTGGAAATTTTGTCTACTATTATATTAAAACTTCTAAAAATCCAATACCATCGCTATATATCATTGAGCAACATTTAAATATTTTATCTGCGGTTAAGTCGACTAAGGCGAAGTATTTCCTAATTTTCTACGAATTTCTCACTTTTACATGTGAATAAAGAAACTGCGGTTAAATATGCCCCAGACAGCCACACAAGAGCCTGGTTTAGATGGTCATTTCCCTTCGGTCTTATTAACTCTTCTTTGTGCCATCATTTATCATCTAAGTGTGGTACTGTTGTTGGATTTGTGCTCCTTTTCTATAATAAAGAAATTTGAAGACACCTATTTTTCACATTGGGTTATCTCGAAGATGTAGTATTTCTCCCACTTGTTGTTACAAATTGTTTGAATAATTTTAAGGATTTCTTGAAAGTGTTTTGTGAGATTTCATGCAGTTAATCTTGGATGAATTTTTAAATGACTATCCACTGAGTATCAATGAAGAAAAAAGGATTTGCAATTTTTAGATTAAGAAAATGTCTTGTATATATTTTTTTCATTTTTGTGGTTTAAATAATTAAAAAAATAGCTCTAAAACGCGATTGTGTAAAAGAATATTTTTTCAATTGAGAAATCTGCGAATGATAGAAAAAGGGAAATCTCGAAGCACTCATTAAAATTAATTGAAAATAAATTGAAAAATTAATTAAAAAATAAGTACATTAAAGTAAATTGTATTTGAATTATATTCATAATATATTTCAACTTCCAATCAATTATTAAGAACTTTCTACATGATTATTTGTGTAATGTGTGAAAATGGCTTGTTTCTTTACTCTTGATTTATAATTGTCATTTGTTTTAAAGCTTTTAAATCACCTAGAGAGAATGAGTTGGCATTAATTCTTTAATAGCATAATAATTAATAATTTAATAATTTTAACAAATAAAGCATTTCATTTAATCATTTGGGCATTTAAATTGTAATTTTCTAGATCTGATACGCTGATTCAGATCAGACTTAAAAAATATGCACAGGTGTATATGAATATTTCATTTAAGAATGCGTTCACATGTCATTTATGAGTTTGGAACTAAAGAAAAAACTAAAAAATGATTTATTGGTACTTCTTTTATTTCATATTTTTTTAAAAAATCTATCAAATGTAAGGTAAATACCAGGTTTCATTTGACGATTTTTTAAATTATATAATACATCGTTTTTTATTGATTTTTTTATTTTTACATAAAAAGAATTGAAACGTCTCCAGAAAACCTCGTAGCAGGATGATTTTTCCCGCCTTGATTTGTTTGTCTTTTATTATCTAAAGAAGGGTGCACTCTATTATATCAACGGTAACGTGCACATACACAAAGATAATGTATTTTCGTATCATACTTAATCCTGAACTATAACAATGAAAGGTATTGCTGCAAAATGTACTTTATAATCTTTTTCAAAATCTTTTAATATTTTATTTTGCAATCAGAGAAAATTTGTATGAAACTAAAATTGGTATAACTGAAAAACTGGTTTAAAAATGTTCTGAAGAGATTTCAAAATATTTTGAAGCAATAATATGTCTAAAAGCATGGAGGTAAAGCATTGTCAATTTTATTAAAATTTTGAAAGAAGATAAGTGAACACCTACAACCCAAGAAATAGCTTTGTTTAACATTTAGCTGCTGCAGAGCCAAAGCATGCTTCATGTCTGTTTCATGTTATTGGAAAAAGATGAATGAGAGAGTTAGATTCAATAATTCCGTTACATAGGATTCTACTTAAAAGGAAACATAAGTTTTTAACTACAAACTATATTTAAAAAATTAGCAAATAAATGCAACAGTAATATTTTAGAATTACTGTTTTTAATGAATTTAGAAAATTTGCTGTGAGCACTGACTGAAAGTATACTAAAATATGCTAATATATACCAAATTTAATTAAAATTTTCCTTAAAACTCTCCTTTTAAATAAACGTTTTTTTTTTGTAAGCGACTACACCGAATGGTAATCAATAGATGCCACATATTTAGTAACAGTTATTATACAGCGTAAAAATATTTGAAATACTATATTTGTTGAATTAATATATTTGTTGAAGGAACATATTTCAGTTGTGTTTTGTTGAACACTGATGCATTCCCCCATGGGTATCTTTCTCTGTTTATGATTATTAAAACTTATATTTATCTCTGTAATAAACTTTAATCGCCCGACAGTATCGTAAATTAAAAGTCGTGTATGGCCATCATAAATTATATTTTTAAATATATAAAAATCTTTATTTTTTCATAAATGTATGTATATGGCAAACATAGCTAAATCCAGCTCTCATGGGATATAGAACAAACAACCAATGAATAGTAATATATGTAATGTTTGCAAAGTCTTAAGTTAAAATTAAGGTGAGTTTACACTCGGCTAGCTACAATCTATCTAGTAAAACCACGCATGCGCAGACATTGTACAGTAGCAAATACTTGTCCCGTCGAAACAAAAACTGGCTATCGTCCGCTCTCTCAGCCGCAATCTTCTTTCTGCACATGCGTGACTTACTGGAATCTTATAATTGGCTGAATGTAAACTCGCTTTTAAGTCTGATATGTTTCATAATAGTATTTCTGGTAAAGTTAAGTGAAATTTTCTCCTTTTTCTTCCAATTTGTAATTTACAATAGAATCTTAATGTCGAATGCTGGAAATATATAAAAGAAACGACTCTTTGCTAATTCCTTTATTTTAAATTAATCTATTTTCAGAAATAATTTCAAACGGTAAAAAGTAAACAAACAATGATGGAATGAGGACGTTCTCAGCATACAGAAAGATCCTGCATTAAACAGTGCAAATAGATAATCACTTCCAATAATCTGACTGATAGAAATTTGGATATAACATCAGAAATAATATGAAATAATAAGAATAGAAAATAATTCATTTCATTCATAAAATCTAAATAATGCTTTAAATAACAGCAGCGCGAAATTATTTTTCGCCAACTGACAGTTCGTGCTACAGTTGTGCTATCCAGGATGTCAAACATTTGATATCTGAATGCATCAATTTTATTCCCGAAAGATATGAACTTAAGAATTGTCTCCTAAAGAATAATATAGCTTTTTTATTAGTAATAAGGCAATCCTTGTGCACCACAAAGTATAGCACAAGGCGTACAGAAGTGATTAGAAGCAACTATATACATAGATAAAAATAAGGAAAAAAACAAACAACAAAACTAATTAAAAATTGGGGCAGTAAAGGCAATAAATTTACAGAATGAGAAAAAAGCCATTTTGTGGTCGACCAAAACATGAAGCGGAGGTGGAAACTTAATATTACAGACATCGAGATCCACAATAAAATCCCTTCTCCCGTCAGTAAGTTTGGAGCATTCAAAATGCAAGTGTTTGTCATTTTGAACTTCACCCATGCTGCAAGAGCACAGATCAGTATCCGATAATCCAAATTTCTTGAGATAGTAATTTAAATTACCATGACTAGTAAGAAATTTTGATAAGTGAAAATCACTGAAGAAATGCTTGTTATTTAACCTTTGAGAAATTATGGGGAAAAATAATTTAGTTAAAGAGGCAGTTGAAGAATTCTGGTACAGCTCATTCCATAAGAGAATGGTCTTTTGTGATTCTCATTGCGAATATGAGATTTGGAGATGCTCACGGGATCAATGATGTTTAGTTTTGTAGCTTTCTTTGCAAGCCAATCAGCTATTTCATTCCCTAAAATGCCAGAAGGACCTCGGGCATGTGAAAAACAGACACTAATTCCTCTTGCATTAAGCTCGTAAAGAGTAATTTTAAAATTCATTACAATTTTCTTGCAGGAAGAAATATTACTAAGCAAACATAAGGATGAAAGGATCTGTACAAATAAGAAACCTGGATGACAGAGTACAGTGGTTCACGATCCTTTTTGAGCTAGTTACTGAGGCATAGCAATACTGCTTGGAACACACTACACTCATTAGGAATTCTAAACATAAAGTGTTTCATTTCGGCAGCGTCTTGAAACAAAACAAAAGCAAGTCCAACACGGTGGTTGAATTTACTACCATCAGTAAAACACATTACAGGAAAATTGCAAAGAACATTGTCCTTATAATCGATAATTTCGATAGGAACACATTCAGCAGGGTGTGGAAGATTAGGAAAAAACACTTTGGAATCTTGGGCAATATTTACAACATTATCTTTGAAATCTTAATTTGCAGGACGAAAAGATCAATTGGGAGAAATGACAAAGCAGGCTTCGTAACTTACAGTTCTGTAACCACGTATAATTCTGAGTAAAATTCTTCTTTGAATTCTACGTAGATTTCGGCAGTTGATCTTTTTTTTCAAAGCATTACCACAAACTCTAGAAGCATAGCAGGCAAAAGGAACAATTCTCTGTTTGTAGATCATACCAATAACAATGGTTTTCAATCCAAAGGTGTTAAAAGAGACACGGTTCAGTCCTTTAAGAATGTTTCCACAATTTTTGGAGAGATATACAATGTGATTTTTCCAACAGAATTTGTCATCAAGCATTACCCCTAGATATTTGATTTCATTCACCATTTCAAACCGTATGTTATCAAAAAAGAGTTGCTTGCTGGAAAAGTTCACGTTATTTTTCTTAATTGCAGTAACCTTCGATTTATTCGGGTTGAATTCTATTTTTTAATCTCTTGCCCAGTTTAAGATATCATTCAATGTGCTTTGAGCAAATTCAAAAATATCAACAAGACATTTTCCCTGAAAGTAGATGAGCAGATCGTCCGCGAAAGCTATGGTTTCACATCCGGAGATCTTCGAAAGCCTATCAAGAAGGCTGTTCATAATTAAATTCCACTGAAGTGGACCAGAGACGGAACCTTGGGGACATCCCCTTTGCAAGGAACGGGAAACTGAAACACGACCGATCGTAAGCAAGGCAGATCTATCATTCAAGAAATCTCTGACCAGATGAAATATGTTACTTGGAATAGCGAAATTTTTGAGCAAAATGAGAATACCCAGCCACCAAGCATGATCAAAAGCTCCTTTAATGTCAAGAAAATTAAAATTGTAAGCAGATTTTTCTTCTTGCCTCTATCAACTACGTCTTTCAGGTAAAAGAGAGCATCTTCACAACCTTTTTGCGGAGTGAAACCAAACTGGGTCTCGTTTAACAGTTTTTTACTGTGCAAAAACCAGGAATTCCTGTTAACAATCAGCTTTTCGAGATATTTTCCAATAGTTGGTAGAAGGCTGATACATCTCAAATTGTCCAGATGTGGACCACGAAAGTCATTATTTTTCCGAATTAAAAAGATGTTTGTTCTCTTCCAGGAGCGCGGAAAGGTACTAAGCTGTAAACAGGCATAAAAACGTTTTGAAAAGAAACAGGGGAACATCAAGTGAAGAATAATATAGCTTGGCATCCTCATTTATTTGCCTTTAGATAGAGCCAATCATCTTTCATTTTCTTTTGTATATAAATTAATAGTATATATTTCCTGTACTATTTAGATTTAATTCTGTGTTTGCCTACATATATTTGCGCATTTGCTTCTATTCTTTATGTATTTGTGGTTTAAATGTTTTATTTTTATTCAATTATGCTTCTCCACTTGTATTATATCATTTACGTTTCCTTTAGTTTGTGAGCAATTTTGCTTTATTTATTTCTTGTATTTGTGTATTTTCTTGTTCCCCCCCATTTCGCTTTGCATTTGTACCTGTGGCCTTCAACAACAATTTCTTCTACTATCAATTGTTTACTGACTTACGTTTATATGCCTTGTGGTATATTTGTTGGCACGCAAGAAGTTCATACCTCGAAACTCAAAAAAAAAAAAAGAATTTCAATCATAAATAAAAACGACAAGAAATAGAAATAAATATAATATAATAATATAATAAATATAGAATATACAAGAATAGAATAAAAGCGATTATATTAATACAAGGGGTGTTCAAATAAAAAGGCTTGAGCACACCACCATACCATAGGCCTGAGCACAATGATCCCATTGATTAAAGAGCTGAAGAATTACTTGTTCCCAAAATTCCTGTGACCATGAGGAGACCCAGTCCTTCACAGAGTCCTCTAATTCGCCGTCCGAGTTGAAGCGCTTCTTTTTCAGATGTTTTTCACGGGACCAAACACATGAAAATCGCACGGTGACATGTCCGACCTGTAGGGCGGATGGTCGAGCTGCTCCCACTTGAACTTGGCCAGTTCCGCGTGTGTGACCCTGGAAACGTGTGGATGCGCGTTATCATGGAGCAGAACCACACCCTCCATGAATAGGCCAGGTCTTTTGTTCCTGATGGACCTGCGTAGTCTTCAGAATGTCTCACAGTACACATCAGAGTAAATAGCTCTTCTGTGTTCAGGAAATTCAACATTATTAGTCAATTGGACGCCACTCCTTATAAGAGCCTCTACTCTCTCATGCGCACATGGGGGGGGGGGCGCACGCGCATGCTCCGGTCAACGCCGGAGACTCCAATCGCATCCCTAGATGTCTCGTTATGTTCTCCCATAGCGGCATAAGTAAATATATTAACGGTTAAGTTGTTACGACGTTTCATGTCTTTTCATTTGAACACCCCTTGTAGAAAAAATATAAAAAGTAATTAATATATGAAAGAATATAATAAAAGCGATTATAAAGCCCATTTGGTGTAAGAAATTTCCTCATTTCAAGGTCCTAAGTAGTGATGATGATATTATTTTTTAATATGTTATAGTTTTGAGGTTAGTACACTCAAGTCCAAATGATTAAGGATTGGAATGTCTGAGAAATATGAAAAGAAGTTGAAGGTCATACCTTCTACATCTTGACCGTACTAGTATATAGTATTGTTCGAATTTTTTGAAGAGCAGTGAATTGTTTGTTGTAGCTGGATGTTTCCTGGCTTCTCTTTAAGCAGAACTCTGTTATGGGCAGTTTTTTGACCATGCTATTATATATTATTGTTCGAATTCTTTGAAGGATAGTGAATTGTTTGTTGTAGCTGGATGTTACCTGGCTTCTCTTTAAGAAGAACTCTTTTATGGACAGTTTTCTGTCTCTGTTTACCAAAATAAAAATCAAACAAGTCAGTATATTAGAAATTGATTAGATTTCTTTCAGGAAATTTTGATCAGTAAGTAAAAAGCGCAAAACATCTCTTTTATCAAGCGTTCTTGGATCATTGACTTGCTAGGATAAGATACACCAAATAAGACTGTAACCATCATGAATTTGATAGAAAATTCATTTACTTAGGTATTTCATAAAAAAAATAACACTGAAATTTTAAAACTTTTTTATAATCTAATCCCATTTGTTTTTGTTTTTTTTTGTTCGAGATTTTGTTTGGGATAATAGATATTTTTGACCATTATGCCATGATATAGTTATCCAATACAATAATGTTTGTTATATTGGTTGTCCTGAATAAGCATAGTATCTCGCATCAAATCAATTGTTAGTGTAGTTAGTACGCAAATGTTTTATTGAACAAGTCATAAATTCCTGAACATGCATAGCGTTTCACGTCAAATCTATTGTTGGTATGGCTAGGAAGAAATGTTCAGAAGTGGACAAGTAAATGTTCACTGTTTTATTGGACAGGTCACCCATAAATTCGTTATATGACATATACAGTAATTATAAATCATAGTTATCCCCACAACACATGTTTTCCAGTGAAGAAATTAGGATCATCATTCCCGACACAGACACACGTGGAGCCCGGCCTCCTCGATCGCTCGTCATAAATCTCGCTCGTTACCTTCCGGCACCGGTCGCATTAAAATTACCCCAACTATTTGAATCAGAAAGCCATTTTCTCTGTGTTCACCAGAGTTTGTGGCTCTGCTATTAGAATAATGGCTGCAAATGATGCGCGTTCTGGCATTGACATATTACCTGCTGCTCTACCTTTGCAGGCATCGATCCAGATGTGGATATGGATGATAGAAAGGTCGAGTAATGAAAGTACGTTTTGTCAGGATTTGGTCGGACAGGGTTCCTGGAATTGAGTTGCTACATTTCGCGAGATTTGATGGTCTGATTAAAACCATAAATGTAGCTTTTATAAAAGCAACGTACTAAAATTGTTTAAGGTATATGACTACGTTCGGGATGAAGTTTTTAAAAAACCTTATATGATAGTTATATTTTTGAATATTTGCATACAAAATATTTGAAAAATATCTATGAAACCACAATATGCCAATAAAGTGGCAGTTGTTTTTTAAAAATTGGAAAAAATAGCTGTTTTGTATCTCAAAAGAGGTATAAAGGTAAAATTTTCTAGTGCAGAGATTTATCAAATAATTTGCTTAAAATGTTGCGGATAACTCAAGAAATGTATAATCTAATGCCTGAACTAAAAAATAAGCTATATTTCTTATCCATTCGTTAAATATTAGAATTCGATTAATAAATAGCACTAAATTTCCAATTTTTTCACATTTTGAAGCACTAAAACAACTATAAAATATTTCTAAATGAATAGGTTACTTATTCTCTAGTTCAGGAACTGCAGAACATATTGAGGAATTATTATACCAAATTAGAACACAAATATACATTAGAATTTAATTCATGCGGTTTTTCATCAGAAAATTCTATCAAAACTTGGAATTTGAGAAAATAGTACTTAAAGATGCAAAATAGCATTAAAATGTGTGTAAGAACAAACATAAAAATCAACGTAACTTCCCCCCAAAAAAGACTTAGAAACAAAATTCTAACAGTTGTATAAAGAAATCTCTACTGTATTTAGAATGTTAAATAAAAAAATTCATAATAATTTCTTTAAAAAAGCACTTTCTAATAATTTGTTTTAAGAGTTTCCATACAGTTTCATAAAGTATGAAATGTCTTATAAGCATTGATTTGCTAAATGTAGTACTAGACAAATCGAACAACTTGATCATTTACAGGAATATTGGTTGTGTATTATTTCAATTGAATCTCGTATGCCTAATATTATCTTCATTATATAATCAAAGTGTATTCACTATCAAATTTTTACAAGCATTAAAGGCGTCTCATTTCAATAATCCTACCCATGTTTTTTTACATTATGTGCATAAACCTTTTTAATGAAGACGAATCTTCTAACTTCTCTTTTAATGCTATTTAAAATGTAAGCATCAGAGTAATCTATTTTAATTAGCGCGTTGTCGTTTTCGATAATGCATTCCACTTATTGATTTCTCATCTAAATTGCTATATGAAAAAAATAATATGCAAATTTTTTCTTGTTTAGTCTTTACTAACATAAGAAAATCATGTGATTAAACATTTGATTAAAAATGCAAAAGTTTAAATTATATTGTCAAGGAAACTTTTTTTTAAAATTAAGAAAAAATTAATTTTTATAAGATTGCAATATATAAAAAAATGCACTACAACTAAATTGATATCATTGCAAATATATATTTTTTAAATTTTAAAACACAAAAATCATTTTAAACTCTATTGTAAAAATTATTTGTTTTGAATAGAATTTTGGGGAAATTTAGAATTTTTTTTATAATCATGGGAAAAAAATTAAATCATCACTTAATTTCTAATTAATAAAATTCGTTAAAGTTTTAAAAAAGAAGTCGCTAAGAAGTTTTCCATCTTCCAAAATATATTTGTGCTAAATCTATAAACTCAAATATTTGTCCTACATAACACACTACGCAACATAACATAACACACATACATACTGATTCTCATTTACTATTAGAAGAGATTATGAGAAAAAAAAATTGTAACGGATATATCGGTGAATTCTTTTCCACAATGTTTCCGTAAGGATTACTACAAAAGCCCATCTGCATTGAAAAACATTAACAAGAAAAGATCGAACGAAAAATAATAGCTGATCACTGTTGGAAAACAGCTAGACAGTACACGTGTAACTTTAAAGCAGAATGTAAATCCAATTCATTGTTCAGGATTTCAATCAAAGCTGTGTACTAAAAAGCACTTTTTATACGATCCCTTTTTATTACAAAAGAGTCAAACGAGGTTTTCGTAGGCACTGCGACTGCAAAATCGGTGGAACTTGGTGCGAAGATTTATAACAGGTTGACCGAGATGGAGGTTACTATTTTCACTACTTTTCACGAGAAACTTTTCCCAAATTATAGCACTCGTGCCGGGGCTGGGGTATGGAACGTGATTGGGGCTTAAGTGGCCGCCCTGGGCTGTTTGTGAGACGAAGAGAGTACATTTTGTATTTGGCTCGAAATAACTTTTCCCTGCAAGAATCGATTTTGGGACGAAATTTCCTTCCTCGAAATTTTCGATGGAAAATAAGGAAGGGGTTTTTGAAGCGTAGATGATTTTGATTATACTCTCGAGTCAAATTACCGAAAGCACTTTACGCAGTTGCCCGGATTTCTGATTATTCTTGCAGCAGTCAATTCATGGGAAGCACACATTGCACTTACGCTTTTCGAATGAAAGGCGCTCGACCAGAGAAAGGCTTAGATCGAAGAATGTTTGCTATTTTGTTCAAGCACTTTGACTCGCCTTGTATTTTATTTTCTGAAAAAAGAAATCAGTTTTCTTAATGCTAAACTGAATCTCCTTTTTAACAATTACAAATTCATAAGCTTCTACGATCATATCCCCTCCTCTAAAAATAAGGTTCGCAATAATGATAAGGTTAAATAAAATTCTTCGATTAGCCTTTCATTTCATTTTTTTTAAAAAAGAAATTAGTTTTATTATTGCTAAACTGAATCTCATTTTTAGGAATTACAAATTCATAAGCTTCTGAAAT
>JAPMOR010089840.1:31715-87890 GCA_026543865.1 Argiope aurantia
TAAATGTAAGTACAAAAATATAAGTAATGATAGATAAATTGTAAATTGAATACTGTAATATAGCAGATTGTTTCGAATTATCTGTTAAACTAAGTGCATTCAAGATTTTTTTTATTTAAATGACCAGTTTATATGTAGGTAAGATTGAAAAATATTCAGATATAATTGGTATGTGATGCGTATCTAAATACTTTCTCCGAAAAAAAAATCCGATTAAAAAAACTGTCGAGCGAAGTTTGGTCTTCCAAATATAGTAAAATTATTTTCAACAAGGAGTCTAAAGACAAGAAAAGATAAATTTTATTCGTATCTAAATATTTTTTCCGAATAAAAAAATAAATAAAAAAAACCCAACAATTTTACAAAAAAAAACTTGTTGAGCGAATACTAAAGACACGAAAAGATAATTTTGAGTTATACTTTTAAATATATTATGTAAACTGAAATCATCCGCAATAATAATACAATAATATTAATAAAATTAAAAATCGAGTGTACAGATATGCACCAGTCATTTTTCGTATATGTTCAAAACATAGTATTTACTCCGTGAAGATAGTGTGTGACATGTTTGTTTACAATATCTTTAAATATTAAAAAAAAATTGACTTGCCAAATAATTTTTAGGAATAAAATGTAGGCATAAAATAGTAAATGATTTCATATAAAACACTTGGAAATGAAAAGTAAAAATACAAGATTCAAAATAAGCTTATGATAAACATTAGTTGTGAAATAAATGATATGAAAGTGTTTGTTTGCATACGATTTGAAAAAACTTCCAAAAAAAACTACAAAATCATAAAAATGTTCCTACACAAAAGATAACATATGTTTAGAACGTTTATTTGTAATCAAAGGTGGAAAACTTTTCTCTAAAGTATGCACTACCTTATTCTGATTGTCACCAGTTTCATTAGCAAACCAGAATTAGAACCTCTGATTTTGTTTTTCATTTACTTACTTCCATTTCTAGCTTCAATTTCATCAATTAATACTTCTTTTGAACATAAACCCTGAGGGTAAGGTAAGTCATGTCACTGACTCTCCGACCCACCTGAAGGCACACGGATAAAAAAACTGAATGACCGTACCGCCGCAACAGCAGCACTGGCGATAACTGGGGTTGAAACCTAAGGGCCGTCACCGGCCACGGTACAACCCTTCCCGAAGAAAGTACGTCCCATCATCGATGGAAGGAGCCAGATCCCCCACCTTTTTGTGTACCCTCCAGGGTGGCGAGATCCAACCACCATACCAGAAGGATCTCATCCTCATTTCGAGGTGCCCCCTCGGGGGTTCTGAGGGTTAGGTAAATGTAACTTATCAGAATCAGTCATCTTTCCTGATATTAATAACATCGGATTAAATTTCAACTGAATCACATTTTAAAATTCTTCATACAATGAAATCTCAGTTACGAATTTGTTAAAATATTTAAAAAGAAGTAATACCTGTAAAGGCTGCTTACTTTTAATATCTCCATTAAACCAATAGAATTCCTTTTCTGAACTTAATCCAACATTTTTTTCTGTAATATTCTCTATTATAAGATATACTGAAATAAATTGAACTAATGATATTATAATATGCAAACTTATCTCAACCAATAGAGCATAAATTCGCTATCACAACCTTTTTAACTTCTTTTATTTTCAATTCTTATAACTAACTGTATATACCCTGAATATAACAATAATGAACTAGTCTTAGTCCTAAATACAACGAAGACACAAATCATTCACTATGTATTCTAACGTAAGATCGCAGAAGCAAAGATAGACAGATTTTCGACTTTTAAGTCCTCGATTCATTGAGATATGTCCTAAATCTCTCAATAATATTATGAGCATCTGAAAAATGGTAGGGTTCGTTACATTTGCGGCTAGGATTTACATCGGCTTACCAAGAATTGCAAATATGTTCTTGGGAAAATCTTTAAAAAAAATTTTAAAAATTAACCACTTCTGTAATTATATGCGAAGTTCATAATTTTGGTGATCATCTGAGAGTCAGAATACCATTTCAATTCCAGCACTAGGTAGGCACAGGTAAGACAAACACTGTATGAATGTCGTAGTAGTGTGAGAAAAATTTAATATCTAAAGGAAACTAAACTTTTTCACATTATCATTTCTAAAGATGTAGGATTTTTTTTTTGTTCCAAGAAATTTATGTTCGAATCAGAAATATTTGATTATTTTATGCGCAGGAATCATACCTTGAATGAATGGGGCACATTTTATGGGTGCCTTCGAAGAAACTTGTCCGTAAAAGAAAGGAGTAGGTTGGGACAAGGAATTAACGAGGAAGTCACAGAGACTGTATGTAAGTTCTGGATATAGGAAAAAGATTTATGAATTAAAGGAAAGGTGGATTTCACCTTTGATGGTGTTGAATTATAGCTTGGGCGATGCAATTATTCTATAAAAAAGTCATCATAAATGTGAATAATTCCTTTGTTATATTCTTATCATTAAACAAAGGGCAAAAGACAATCTTTTAGCAAAAAATTTCTAATACTAATCTATTTATCTAGGCAAATAAAATCGAATAGTTTTAATAACGTAATAAATATATATTTTTTAAAAAGACAAATCTATTTCAGAATTTTTAAAGATTCCATCTCTTAATATTGTATGATGTAAGCCTAAATTAAATTTTTAATGCAAATAATTCTAAGGAATTCTTTTCTTCTAGGGAATTCTTTAACAAGTGTAGACTTAGGAAAACGTGAGAAAATGCTGAGACCAGCAGTTTTGTAGAGCACGTATCGAATTAATTAAATAAAAAAGTAGAGATTGTATTAGGAAATAAGAGAACATTTTATCTAATATGGACTATATTAAGATAAAAATCTGGAAGTTAATAAGGATTCAAGCTATATATATATATATTAATTTCTAAAGTTTTATCTTAATTTTGTCCATATTAAATTCATTCTAAAGTGTGCTCTTATTTCCTGATCAAATTCCACCTTTTTTATTTAATTATTTCAACACGAATTCTAAAATTGCTGAGATCGACAAGTTCGCACATTCAGAGTGAACGGATAAAAATTTGTCGATCTAAGACATTCCTTTAAATAATTATTTCCTCTTAGAATCCCTATACTAAGAAAAAGAGTCCAATTTCTGTATGAAATCTTACATTTTATTCTTTATATTTTCATTAATTTTCCTTAAAAAATACTAAACATTCATTACGTAACTAACAATTCCTAACTACCTCGCCTACCACAAAAAGCATTTCTCTATCTTTATACTTTGGTTTTTACTATTGTTTTCCAATTATTCATTCAATTACTCGCATATCTCTCTAAACCCCTCTTAACACTTGATGGAGCGATAACTCAAATCACTTTATTTCCTTCTCAACCAATTAGATATGTATAAATAGACGGACAGAAAGAGATTCCTGAATTTTAAATCCTAGCAGCATTTAGATGTGTCCTATAACTCTCTCATTCCTATTACCTGCATCTTTAAAATGACCGGACCCGTTAATCTGGTACAATCCTGAAAACATATACTTATCCTTTTGGTAAAGCTTCCACTAATGTAAAATTAACTTTAAGAGAAGGAACGGTTTTGTAATTATCCATTGAGTTTATACGCATGAGTATTATGCAAAGATCGGGACATAATTTAACCTGCAGGATTGGACACCGGGGAAAGAGAAGGCAGGGACTACTTTATGACGGTCGCAGTGGTGCATGGAAAATTTAATTTTTAGTGGGAGCAACACTCCTTCGCACGTAATCACAGGTCTACTTAACGAGGTAGAATTATCCTCCGAGCGAGTGAGAATTTGTTCCAAAGGAATTTATGAACGAGTCAGGTGGATTCGGCTTGTTAAGTTCAAAGGGGCATGTCTTGTGGGGGTTGGGGACATTTTATGGAGGCCCCTGGAGATATTCGGGGCTGGTGAAGAATGGTCTCTACCGGTTTGTGAAATAATTCAAAGATGAAGACGTCTAGATTTGTTGAATATTCTAGAAGATAAAATCTAATGAATGAAAGGAAAATGCAGGTGTACTGTTTCGAAATATATTAACAAAAATTGTTAAGCACAAGTATTAAATTATAATCTAAAATTCCACTTTGGTGATGATGAAAGGATTCTTTTGTTGTATAGAATTAGAAAAAAGTCTTGTATTGAATTTATGATCCCTGATTCCAATTTTTTTTTTTAGATTGAGTCATTTGCAAATTTTATTATATGTTAAATATTTCGTTTTGCTATTATAAATCTATTTTTCTCGATGCTAATCGAAGAAGTTTCGTAGTAGAAATTCTAACTCTCTTTTATTTCCAGGCATTTCTGAGTTTATTGGACGATTTTCATGTTACGCCTAGATCGGCAAACTCCATTATACATTAGATTCGAAGATGTTTGGTGATAGATGAATCTTTTCTAGTTGCTTATTTTCCTATCTCCCGTGTTAAACTGCGATTTTCAAGCTACGTCAAGATCGCCGAACTCCATTATATATTAGATACGAAAATGTTTGGTGACTGTTGCATCTTTTCTACTTGCTTATTTTTCTACTTGCGATTTTCAAGCTATGTCAAGATCGCCAAGCTCCAATGTACATAAGATTCCAAGATTTCATTATGGTGGTTGTATTTCCGGGTTTATTTGGCGATTTTCAGGTTACACTAAGATCACCATACTCCATTCTACATAAGATGCGAAGATGCTAGGCGATATTTTGGATCTTTTCTACTTGCTTATTTTCACAGCTCCCGTGTTAAACTTGGCGATTTTCAGGTTACACCAAAATGGCCAAGCTCCATAATGTATAAGATTCCTAGATTTCACTGAGATAGTTGCATTTCGGCGGTTGCTTGGCGGTTTTCAAATTATGCCAAGATTGCCAAACTCCAATATTCATAAAATACCAAGATACTTTGAATTTTTTTTTATTCGAAGTGGGGCGTAAAAATAAGCAAATACCAAATCTACATTCATCTGCCATTTGCATTTCAGTAAAAGTATACGTTATTCTATAATTGACCATAAATTCGTAACAATTCCAAAAAAATGCTTCTTTTTTTAAGGATTTGCTATAAATTAACAACTCTTCGACAATGTATTAACACAAAGAAGCGTCTTCAAAATTTGTAGCAACTTTTGTATAATTCACCCACAGTAAAAAAGTCTATCTCTATTGCAAAGTATTGATGAAATGCCTTTTAATAAATGAAGACTGAAAATTTGTCTAATTATTCAACAATTATTATGAATACAACAAATCAATTAGGGATTAAATAAAAATTGTTAAAAGATTTAAAAGATGGCAGCATTCCTTGTTATGAAAAACAACAATATATCTACGGAAGAAGTTTTAATCCAAATATTTCAAATATCATTTGCAACTACCTGTAAATTATAAAGTTTAAAGGAATTTTTAAAGATATTTTTAAGCTAATAAATTAACAAATGAAATAAAAGCAAGAATGCATTCAAAGGAAGCAAAAACATGAGGCTGAAATCTTTTTAAAATGTATGTATAAAAATTATTAGCTAAGAAATAATAACTGCTCTATATTAGTACTAAAATGAATTAAAAGGTATTATTTTGACACCGGATTCCTATATTCAAGAGGGTGTACGATTCAATTAAAAAATATTATTAAATTTTATAACCTATTTTATGGTCGTTTTGCTAACATTTCGAAGATCTACTAAGAATTTTTTATTTTAATGCAAGGCACGTTCATGTATTTTAATATAATGCAAACTCAAAATTAATTTTCATAAAATATTTTTTTTAGTGTAAATAGGAAAAGCTAATCTTAAAGCGATATAATAAAAGAGTGATACATATTTTTAAAAACCATATATTTTCTACAGAAAAAGGGAAGCAGACAAATATAAATCTATTTTAATATGCCATTTCAGTTTGTGGCCAGAGAAGTAATTGAAATTAGCTAGTGGAGTAGTTATTCTACTGTCCCTATGCTCAGTATTGTTTGTCTTGTAAAGCATTCTTGTCTTTTAGTTTAGCGATTTAACATTGTTGGCATCCTTAAAGAAGTGAGAGGACATGTTCGAAAAGGTACAATTTCAAGCTGAAGTTGTTTCTAATAAATGATTTGAAAGAATTTTCTAATAATTTGCAGTGAAATCAAAATTATAAAAGAAAATAACTTTTACCCACGAAAATTTTCCATATCTGCACCAAATATTATGTAAACTAAATTGCTTATAATTTAGTATTACAATCATTATTGACTGTGAAAGATAAAAAATGCACCAATCTTTCGATTTAAACAGTTTAACAGTTTGTGACAAACACCTGCCTCCTGGAAAATATTTAATTACTTAAAAACTCTACTGCTTGTCTGTTTTAATTATTTAATTCATCTAGGACAACAATACAATTCCATCAGAATATGTGAAGTCTGATTAGAATGATTATGATAAGAGGAGCTAATTCATTCATAGTCTAGAAATATCTAGTGACACACGCGTATGATATTTACGGCTGAACTTTTCGATGTCATACAATATTTCTTTCACTCATTCTTGATTAATTTTTGATTAATTAATGAAGCCTAATTAACAATTTTATTTAAAAATTAATTTGTTCTACTATTAGGTCTCGAATACTTAATTGCTTGTAACATTCAGTCGATTAAATCCTTAACCGCACTCCGACCCCACAAAAGGCACACGGAAAAATCTGAATGATCGAGCCGCCTTGACAGAAGCACTGGCTGGAACTATAGTTGAGTCTTAAGGGCCATGACTTGACCATTCCCGTGATAGGAGGTAGCCGATCCCCATCGTATTTATGTACCCACCAGGGTGGCGAGAACCAAACACCATATCGGAAACTTCTCATCCTCATTTCTGAGGTGCCCCCCCCCGAATGGGAGCAAATATTTTGTAAAACGGAATTGCTTGTAAGTGTAGCAATCACTGTTGACTGTAAAAGGTCAAAATTCATCAATCTTTAGTAAGTAGTTTAGCAGTTTGTGGCAAAGCATCTGCCTCCTGGGAAATATTTAATTATTTAAAAACTCTACTGCTTGTCTGTTTTAATTATTTAATTCATATAGGACAACAAAACAATTCGATCAAAATCTGTGAAGTCTTTGATTCAAATGATTACAGTTAGATTGGCTAATTCATTCATAGACAAAAAATACCTTGTGGCACACATGTATGATATTTGAGTAGGTATGGTACTTTTGACACATACATACAGCCGATGAGACACATTATTTTGACACATTATGGCACCGATGCCATAAAATATTTATTTCAATTACGCTTGATTAATTTTTGTTACCTAAAAATTCTATTTAAAAATTAATTTGTTCTGCCATTAGGTCTAGTTGTTTTATTGCCTGTTAATGTTGATTATTCTTTATTAAATTTTACACCTAAATACATTTAACTTTAAATGTTCAATTTTGAATTTCACTTATCTTTAACATTGATATGAAACTATATGAGAGCACAGATTGGTCATCCAAACCCTCTTTTGTGTGCAAATATATACTCGTCCTGATAACTAACAGCTTTTATCATGGATACCACACCAAATCAAATATTTTAGACTTCAATCTAGAGACAACTGAAATAACCTCAATATATCTGAAATTTACTCACAGAGAGACACAGAAATCGAATAATTTTAAATACATGAAGCATTCAAACCTGTCCGAAATCGCTTATTCCTCTTATCTTCATTCATAAAATGTCTAGACTCGTTAAAGCCTGGGCAGTACAGAAAATATATACATATACTGTTGACAAAGCTTCCGCTAATGTAAAATTAACTTTAAGAGAGGGAACACTTTCGTAATTATCCGCAGAGTTTATACTCGTGAACATTATGCGTGAGTCGGAACGTAATTTAGCCTCCAGAATTGGACACTGGGGAAAGACAAGACAGGAGTTGTTCTACCAGGACGATTGCGATGGCGCGTGGAAAATTTAATTTTTAGAGGTAACTATGCTATTTTGTATGTGTATCTACGTTCTATCTTATGAAGTCCCGGTGTTATAAGGCAAGGATTCTTTCTAGTGGAATGTAGGCCATCATACAGAAAATACTGAAAACAAAGATAAAATGAACATCTCTTTGAGAGTATTGTGGAATTATTAGGAAATGCTATAACCATATGAAGGGAATTGTGAAATAGAAAGGAATTTAAGGGAGGAAACTTTCACCTTAGATAAAGATTTTTTTCGTGAAGTATTTTAAATTAATTGATTGTAAGGTAGAATGTTCAATTTGAAAATAATTATTAAAAAGATGTAAGAAATAATATTATTGACTGTGCTTAGTTTTGTAAAATTTATAGAGAAAAGCAAGTTGTTGATTAGAATAAATAAAGTATCTTTTTATTTGAATAATCAACTTTTGAAATTCCAAAGTTTGCGAAATACATTGAGGAAAATAATGTTTCCTTAGCACTTAAATCTATTCATAGAAAGGGCAAAACAATTGAGTGGTCTCCTCAAATCTTTCTTTCATACTCTCTAATAAACTTTTTATGCTAGCGAACTCTTTGCATGGCGTACAATAGCTAAGAAATACTAAATTTTGGCACGAATATAGTAATTTTACTGCATCTCTCACATCATCTTTGGCGATTATCTTTTCTTGGATCGTGTCACCTTTGGCCCTTTTTGGCGATAACTCCCTGGCGTGCGGTTAAATAAGCCGAAAATCGATTTTTTTTAAATATATATTTTAGACACGTTTTTCGTAATCGACTGAAACAAAGATTTGACACAAAACTACACTTGTAATCACAAAATCCCATACTTAATTTGAATATACAGAACGACAAATACAGAAATTCAGAAACAAATACAGAAATACAGAACGACAGGCATTCTACTTTTTGATGGATTTGGCTCAAAATTTGATAAGTTTCCGTACTATAGATGTAATATGTGAGCCGAATCTTATCCATCTAGCTCCCTTCGTTTTGTAGTTATCGTGATATCTTATATTCGAACAGTCGAATAGACGGATTTTCTTTTAACAGAATCCACTCAAAATTCGATAGAATGGAAATTTGATGTATATACCAAACTTCAACTGTCTAGCTGAAAGCGTTTTTGAGTTAACTTTGTCACAGATAGACAGGCGGAGATTTTCCAAAAATGTGTTTTTCGAACTCAAGTAAGTTTAAAACGTGGAGATTTGTCAAAATATCGAGTGTTTTACGATTACTATACTTTCTATGTACTATGTATACGAAAAAGTAAAAAAAGAGTCTATCTTTTGAAGATATAATCCAGCATTGTCAAATATTTATATCCGAGCTATATTTTTTAAGACACAACAATATTTTGCCTCATAAAGTCAATAACAATTTTAAACGAAATGAGAGAAGAAATATAAAATGGGGTAATTTAAAAAAATAAATAAATAATGCAATGGAAGTTAATAACAATTTTATTGCTGGAAGTTCATTCGAATTTCGTTAGAATAATACCTATTTCTGATTGTAAAATAGGTAATCGGTAATGTATGTAGTTACGCTCTTTAGAAAATTCTAGAAAATATATATTTCATTCGTGACAATGAAGTAGATTTAAATTTTCAATAAATCTACAAAGACAAAATTTCTGATATTATGCAGTTATTGACTCTGAAATAATTAAGCAATGAAGTTTTGAAAAGAATGAAAAATAATTAATATGTTTTGCTTCTAAATGCTATTTACTTTAAATTATATATTTTATTAACTTATTTATAGTCATGATTTGCCATTTATTCTGCTTCACTGCCCTCCCTAGCGAGAATATTTTAAGAGAACTGGTAAGTGTATTTCAAAAGGTCGTCGATGCCGAAAAAAAGTGGGGCTCCTTCAGACCCATTCAGAGTATGTATTTCTAGCCGCTTGAAATAAAATCTTTGGAGAAAGTTTGCAAATATCTTTCGACTTAATGAGAAGAAACACTTTCGTAATTATCAACGGAATTTAAACATGGATGCATTACGCGTCAACTGTAAGGAAGTGAATAGGCTATGAACTGTTCAATTCCCAATCGGGAAGTAAAACTATTCAATTCCCGATTTTAACACCAGATATAGGCACGGCAGGAACTGCTATAAGATCCTCTCGGTGGGGCTTGGAAACTAAACATGGCTCTTCGACACTCACAAAAGTGAGGGATTCAATTGAATGATCGTAGCGATGCGATACCACTGTTTTTATTATGTTCTAAGTATTATCACCAGCCACGTAACAACCCTTCCCGTAGGATAAATATTCAGTCAATCAATCGAGAGTAGACAATCACACACTATTTCTGTACCCACCAGAGTGGACAGAATCATCCCTCGTACTGAACTGCCCATCTCTATAACTGATGCACTCTTTAGGGATGGGGGATTGGGGTACTTGAAAAATTTAATTTTTACTGAAAGCTATAATCTTTTAGACATATACCGAAAACCTGTTCATTTAAGTAAGGAGTACTTTCTTGAACAGTAATTTATTACCTAGAAATTTAGTTCCTTGCATAGAAAATTCTTTTATTTAAGTTCAAATGACCGCTTTTTTTTAACTTATTGAGTGACCATAAAATAACATTCAAAATAGAAACATCAATATGTCATAACATCTATGCAATACCTGAAAAAATTTCGCCAGGAAAGCCCAGATCAAAGATAATAATTATTTGAAGGAAAAGTCAATATATTTACTATTTCAATTAAAATTGTCATTGAACTGGTATTAAAAATTTCGGGGATAAGTTAATATATCAAAGTTTGTTTTCAAAATTCCTGAAATTAGGTGGTTAAATATTTGTGCTTAATTTTTTAAAGACATAAATTTCAAAAAAGATTAAAAACCAAAAAATGTTTTCATTTATTTTAATGCCACTCGATTGCAAAATTGAGTAGTTTCTTTTTTTGATTTATTTCTAATTTACATCGATATCAGAACTCTTTGTCAACAGAATTTGTTTTATTTTTAAGACTTACATTAGACATTATGCGTCAACTTTCATTCTAAATCTAACTTCTCATTCTTAACCTTATCTACTTATCTTAACATTACATTATCTATCCTAATTGCCAAGCTGCCTGAAGAGCAAAAATTTACCATCTAATCCTCCTTTTCCAGATAGTCTACAGTCATTTCTATAGTTAATTGTGCCTACAGTTAACATTTCTGCAGTCATTTCTACATTTAACCCAGCAGCATAGCATCAGCTACCAAGTTGGTCGTTAAATTCAAAGTGAACTAAAATCTCTAAATTTTCATCCTACGCAATTCGATACAGAGATAGAGAGAGATTCGAGAATTTTAAATGCTAGTAGGATCGAGAAATCTAGTAAATCGTCCTGTCCTATCATCTGAATCCGGAAAATGGTCGGACTCGTTAAGACCCAAGCAATCCTGGAATTGTGCATACACCCTTTCGACTAAGTCTCTGCTAATGTAAAATTAACTTTAAGGGAAGTAACACTGGTGATTATCCAAAGAGTTTATTCGTTCGGTCATTATACGTGAGTCGAAAAGTAATTGAGCTTCTGGTACAGAACACAAAGTGAAGTCGAAGCAGGCGCTGCTTTATGGCGGTCGTAGTGGTGGAGGGAAATTTAATTTTTATTGCAAACTCTTTCACACGTAATCACAACTCTTGTTTGAAACGATGCACAATTATCCGCAAAACAATTAAGAATTTATTCCAATAGAATTTATGACTGCATTAGGTGAATTCGGTTACTTAAACAGAATGTAATACCTATTGTGTATAGTACCTATTGTGTATAGACTAAATTTATGAAGGCTCTAGAAGATAGTGTTATTTCCTGCATTGTTAGTGTTTTCGAATATATTGTTACGAAGCTGGAATATTTCTTTCTTGCAGTGTTAGTGTTTCAGAAGATATTGTTAAGAAACTAGAATATTGCTATCCTGCAAAGATAGTGTTTTAGAAGATATTGTTACGAAGTTGAAATATTGATTTCCTGTAATGTTGGTGTTTTTGCTGAAAAGAAAGACTTACAGATAATGTATGTCATATCAGTTATCTTTATCCTTGACGACTATTTGGTAACTTCATGACGGATTTGATAACTTAAGTGGCAGAAACGAATATTTTGGGAAATGCAAGTGTTATGCTAATCTCTATTAAGAAATGAGATCTGAATAGCCTCCTAGGAAATTTCTCACTCTATTGTGGGACTATAAAAGACGAAGCGCTTGTATGAAGAGTAGCTCTTTGGAGTGTTGATCGCGGAGCGAGTCCCCTCCCTATTCATTTTGAACATTATAGTAGTTTTCGAATTAGCGATTTTATTTAATCTGCCTGCGCTGTGCTGTGTCTGCTAAGTGTGCTGTCCTTTGTACTCTTTTCGACAGTATTTTTCTAACTTTCTTTCGTATTTTATTGCGGATTTATCTCATCCAAGTATCGTTCTCCAGTAACATATAGGATTCATTTCACTTTATACCCACTAGATGACCCACTAGAGACCCACTTTTCATAACAATATTTACTGCAAGTGAAGAAAATAAAGGTTGGACTTATCGATTAACTTATTGCGGAAATCGGGTATTCAAGGTTAAAATTCAGAACCTGAAAAAAAACTAATGATTGGAATAAAAATTGAACTATACAGCTTGAATATAAATAGCAACATCAATTCAGCTTAATAAATTGAGCATTCAATGAACGATTCATACTTACTTGATGGTGAGTACAGGAATCATTGCATTTTTATCTATCTACCATTCTATATAGACTGGTACTGTGATAGAGAAAAATTAAAGAATTTTAAATCGACATAACATTCAGATTTGTACTCTAAGTATAACCGGTTTCGTTAAACCAGGATAATTAATGTATATACACTCATGCTTACAGTAATGTTTTATTAATAGCTATATTAATGTAAAATTAACTTCAAGAGATAGAACACTTTCATAACTGTTCGCGTAGTTTATACTCGCACAAATTATGCGAGAGTAGGAATGGAGTTTAACATACCAGATTGGACATTAGATAAAAGCAAGGCAAGCACTGATTTAGACTAGATGTAGTAGTGTTTGGAAAATTTAACTCTTGGTGGAAATCATACTCCTTCATATACAGTATGAATGTCTTTCAACTTGGTAGAGTTGTCCTTCTATCTAACATGAATTTGTTCAAGAAAACTCATTATATATGTAAATAATTTCGAATTAATACCAGAAGTTTTTAAAAAGTAAATATGACTAAAAATTTATAATAAGTTTAATTCAGAAACTCTTACAAAATAATGATGATTACTTTCTATTTTAATATAAAATACTATCAAAAATTTTTTTAAATGAAAGTTTGCATTCGTCTTTCAATCCTAAAATATAGATTTACATTCTTTTGTGATAATATTCTTTAAAAGACGAGAAAAGTTATTGAATTTCAATGGTATTTTTAATATTTACATTCAATTAAAACTCGTGAAAAATTTATTATTGATTTATAATAATTTACATAGAAATATTACATACAGCTGCATACATATATAGATAGATAGATATAGATAGATAGATAGATAGATAGATATTTTAAACTCTTAATTTCAATTTAATTCATTTCCAAAATTTTATCTTAATTTAGCCCATAGTAGCTTCATTCTAAAAATTATTCTCTTATTTCGTGATCCAATTCCACTGTCTCTACTAAATTAATTCAAGAGAAGCTTTATAAAATTGCTGAATCAGCAAAATGCCGACACTTTCACATGCTCGGCATGAAGGGGTAAAAAATGTCCAGTAAGCACATTCTTTTTAAAAGATCCCTGTGTTTCCTTTACATGTGATTGACATGCGTCAAAAATCCCTATCAGAATCTTAATAATATATTGGCACTATGAAGAAATATTTTCCCTATCAAAATCTAAGGTTATATGATGCGAGGAATAATTTATTTCGTCCCTTCTTTCCCACTTCGGCTTTTGTGCTGCGCTGTGGGGGACGTCTTGCCAGGCGTCTCAGCTTGTAAATAATTATAGCAGCGTTGTGCAATTTTTTCAAATTGTTCTTTAATATAAATTTGCATGTGATCCATATTTAGATCAAACTTTTTTAACTCGGCTAATTTTAGTCATGGAATGATTGAAATTTTTTATCGCATGATTTAAAGTGTCGACATATTTTGTTTTACTAAATACGAATTACTGGATGGGGGGGTGTATAATAAATACGAATTCTAAACTTTTTTACAAAGGCAAATTTGGCTCAAATAACATAAGATTCCCCCCAAACCCATTTAAAATACTTTTGCGATTGCAACTAAAGGACTATTTCGAATGTTTAGAAATTAGCTGTAAGGTCATGGTAATAAAAGTATACTATTATCTTATTATTACAATTTTTACGTTATTTTTCAATTTATTATTATCTACTTATTATTGCAGTCAGTTACAGTTTATATTATTAGTTACAGTTTAAAGATTATTTTTCAACTTTTTCCAAGTTTTACAATATTTTTCATTGGTCCCTTCAATTCAGTTTAAGTAGTAATTAATGTAAGAGGTTAGCAGTTATTTTCTCTTTTCTGTGTTAAATACTGTTATTCCTGTAGTATCTTTAAAAATCTTAGAACATGATAATACTATATAATGTAGTGATGATTGTATATGTAGTAGTTAAAACTCCAAACTTAGGAAATATATTCTTAATTATAGGTTCAACTAAACAATATGTACAGAATACCACTTACGAAATAGATTACAATTTCTATTAAAATGCGACATAAAAAAGGGACATGTTTATTCTTAATTTTATCAAAAGCCACTTTTCATTCCCTTCACCCTTTTTAATCAATCACAGCCCACCTTTCTTATTTCCAGAATTACATAATGAATTTCACAAGTAAGAAAAAATAAATAAATACCACCCGAAAAAATGACATCTCCGCAAAAAAATCTACGAGATTCATTTCATAATGCCACGGCCGTACTTTATATATCTTTGGCCCATTTTTACGTAGCGGTTCGACGCTGAGCCACCACCAAGCCTGATGAACATTACTCACGCCTAATTGCTAAACATGCCATAATATGTCAGAGAGCAACTAATAAATGATATTTGTTTTGTTTGACTCCCTTTTTCATTACGGTTTTCTTCATCTTAGAAACGAGCGAGAGTTCTTACTGTCCAATACTGGAATGGGCAACAAGGAATAAAAGAAGGATAAAAAGAAGAAGAAAGAAAAATGGGTCGTCTCTGAGAGAGATGAATTCGTAGATGGCATCTTTCATTGGGTCGTAATTTGTGAGATGAATCTGCAAAGATTAATATAGCAATTGCTGCTGCTTCGGCTTCTTGCAGGATATGTATGCACTGTCCGGTTACAACAGTTTCCATGGTAAGAGGGATTTATTTAATAAGCCACGAAGTTATTTGTCAGGGCAAAGGAAATGAATGTAAACCGCAATGCATCATTCTTTACTTAAATTGCTGTTTTTGCAATGAAATTTATTTTAGCTAGATGGATTAGTTTTAGAACGTTTATAGCAATGGCATAAGAGGCAACAGTTATGATAGAAATAACATCTATCCGCATTTTGGACCAGCTGGTTTGCTGGTTATACAGATTATATTTGCTTTCAATTACATGTCTTATGCGTAGCTTAATGCTTATGATTTCCATGCAAAAGTATTTTCAACTTAAAATTGGAAAGGAAATTCAAGCCGTGTTAGTTTCATAAACTTACGTTTGTTCGGTTTATCTATAATTTCAAACGAACAATTCTTGCATATTTATAAATTTATTTCGTGTATCTCGGAAGCGGCTCTAACGATTTGGATCAAATTTTATATTTAGATAAGGTTCAGTTTCTTAAGTTTTTCTATATGTGTCTTTTCTGAAAAAGCGGGATTTTATATATACACACACACACACAAATGTGTTTATAAATAACTTTTAGAATAAGTATATTCAATTTCCGCTTCGAAGTGTGGTCAGTGCAGTATAATGATCTAAACAACATCTATGACGCTTGTAATGCATGTCCTCGGTTTGAGTAGCGCTTTTAGCTTTAATGTTTTACTTATGTATTTAACATGTTTGCTTTTTAAATTTATCTATATCAATTTAAATTTATCTAATCAATATGTGATTCGTATTAAAGATTTTTTCTCCGGAGATATAAAATTTTACAAAATAATAATAATAATAACTTAGTCTGACTTTTATCTTTTACTTTAGCTAAACATTGTTTTTTAGTCAGGGAAAAAACAGTTCAAAATAGCATATATGGCATTTTTGAACAAGGCCTTCAAATGTCATTTTTTATTTATGGCACAAAGTAGAATGATAGATCTAAATGATTTCTTGGACAAAATAGCTCATGTAATTAGAAAAAGAATTTTAAATACTCATTCTTAGTTTATGCTAACAAAATATTATGTATTTTATCCTGCTATTTTTAAAGTTTTATGCCAATAACTCAGTTTTGTTTTGCTATACAAATTTATTTTTGATAGTCATAAACAACCTAATATTTGAATCTCAATATAACACCGACATAATAGCATATAGTTCATTCACAATTACAAGAGCCATCGCCATCGAGTCTTGTAATTACCATCCATAGTACCTTCTGTGTGCTCAAATACTGTGCCCAAAAGTTATTCATCTCACCTTGGCGAGTTAAATTTTTAGACACCGATATAAATACCGACTCTTCATTAAGACATACCTAATTCGTAAGTTAGATTCCCATAGCCTATGTGAAAATGCATAACTTCCACCGAAAATTAAATTTTCCAAACATCGTCCTGACCGTTATAAAATTTTGCCCGCCTTATTCTTCTCTGTGGCCAGCCCTGAAAGATAAATTATGTTCTGGTTCTCGATAAATGTCCTCATGTATGGACTCCACAGATAGTTACGAAAGTATTCCATCTACTAAAGTTAATTTTACATTAGCGGAAACTTTGTTGAAAGGATACATGCACAATTCCCGGATTACCCGAAACTTAACAAGTCCAACCATTTTCTAAATTTTAGACAGACAGATACTTCGGCCACGTCTTAATGCTTCTAGAATTTAAAATTATAGGAATCTCTATTTCTGACTGTGAGTGTTATTCGATTATTCCACGTTTGATTGAAATTGGGGATATGTGAATATTTGCATGGAATGTTTAGATACTTAATGAAAAAAATGCTCACCAGTTGTAGTTTGTTCTGTAGAGCGGATGATAGATAGAGTTAATATTTAATAATGCAAATGCCCTACTTCGATTAGCAGAAGTAATATATAATGAGTGACAATTATTCGTAAGGAAAATTACCTGATTTTTTTAAATAGACAGACTGAAAGGGATTGGTCATTTGCAACTGACAGAAACTAGAAGTAATGTGTTATTCGTATTAATTCTAGCTTACGAGAAATAAAACATAAATATTTTAATAGCTATTTATTGCTAAATAAAATTATAATGAGGTAAATCTATTCTGATTTGCTGAAATATCCTAGATTTTCGAACGATCGCTAAATGTCTATAACAGACAAATTTTAGGTTACATTTTTTTCCCGTTGTATAGTTTTCATGAAGTTTTCTTATTCATTTTTATTTATCTTTCAAAGTGTTAGATTTAAGGTCAATGGTATCTTCCTTGAAATGATTAACAATCTAATGTATGTAGTCCTTCACTCGCGCTAGGTGTATTCTGTAACTTCCATACAGGCTATAGAAAAATTATTTCTTTTAATTTAACTAGAGCGCACATAAAAATATCATGAAAAAGTTCGTTCTCATAGGAAGACGGACTGTTTGGATGCTGTGAAGCCCATCTCTTTGATACTTAGAGATTCGGAGTGCTTGTGATAAAGTAAAATTGCCATTAAATATTAAATTTTCTCAACCAACCCAAATCAGTGTAAAGACTGCCCTTATCCTAGTACCCAATACTAGAAAATAAATTAAAGTCTGTTAAAACAACTGACCATCGAAACTATGCGAATAATTCCGATTATATTGGCTTCCTTAATGCTACAAGGGGTGTTCAAATGAAAATTGGTAGACACTGTGAGTATAAATGAACATTTTATTCAAAGTATACACCATAGACCTAAGCACAACGATCCCATTGAATAAAGAGCCGAAGGATTCTTTGTTCCCAGAATTCCTGTGGCCGTGAAAAGACCCAGTCCTTCACAGCGTCCTTGAGTTTGCCGTCCGAGTTAAAGCGCTACCCTTTCATATGTTTTTTCAGGGGGGAAAACACATGAAATTCTCAGGGATGAAATTCTCCAAAAGATGTTGGTGTATAGATTAACCGTTAATTTGTACATTGATTCCATTAATTTGTTTAGAGTCTTTATTTAAGGACAAAAGATCATTGTTAAATAATCTAATAAATAAAACGTTATCGAAGCTAACATATCCAAAACTGAATATATGTAAATTTGTTTAAATATAAATAAAAATTTTATGTTTTTCAATAAAGAAAAAACCCAATCTCGTATTTTTCTATGTCTTATATTGTATACGCCATATGAGAAAAGGGAATTTGCTAGTATAATAAACTCATTCTGTTCTAGTGGAAATCATCGATTCTCTGATTACAATTTACAGAAATATTTTATATGATTAATTTAACCGTATTATTTCTTAACATTACATTAACATTACAAGTTATTTCTTGCTGCATAACTCAGCTTTCCTCTAATTTATCAGAATCCAATCACACTCAAAATATTTATACGCGCTTAGCGACTTCCAACTCATTGTCTATCACGCAATTCCCTTTCACAAGCTCCAAGCATCTTCTGCGGCTTTCGTAACTTTCGCCCTATCCGTCCAAAAGATGTTCTTCTCAACTTAACTAGCCGAACTTTCCGGACACGGACAAAAATTCCTTTCAAACAAATTCTTGCTCCCTGGTAGAATACCTCTATCTCATTAGTTAGACTTTCAGAGAACGTGTGAAAGAGTATAACTTCCACTAAAAATTAAATTCTCCACGCACCGGCGCGACCATCCTGAAGTAGTGGCTGCCTTGCCATTCCCCAGTGTCCAATCCTGCAGGTTAAATCACGTTCCGACTCTCGCATAATGTCCGTGCGTATAAAGTCTACGGATAATTACGAAAGTGTTCCTTCTCTTCAAGTTAATTTTACTTTAGCGGAAGATTTAGCAAGAGGATACATGTATATATCCTGGATTGTATGAATTTAACGAGTCAAGTCATTTTCCGGGTAGCAGTTAATATGTTAGAGTGATTTAGGACACTCGTCAATGAATTTTGGATTTAAAATTCTTGAATCTCACTCCCTAAGTTTATGGAATTAGATAGGATAAAAGTTGTGTATTATAGTCCTTGTTTAGTCCATGTCTAAAAATTTAGTCTTCATAGGTTGCATATGGTTGCTGCTGTTGCGATGTGGGATACATCTCAAAAAAGATTAGAAACTGAGAGCAGAAAGGAATCCAATTATTATTATTATTATTTACTGAATGAAGGGAAGATAGTGCTTACAAGTAATGTAGATAATGAATAGGTGATTAAAAATAACGGCAATACGGGACGACCGGAGAAATGGCTTGATGAAATTAACATCATAAAATCTGAAGCACAACTTTTGTGCATAAAATTTTTTCCTTCGGCATACTAAATTAAATTTTAATTTAAAATTAATGTTCCTAATGCCTTTAAAACATTTTAAATCTTTTATGTGAATATGCCAAAGTGATTTAAAAAGATTGTACTCATTAATATTATGCATAGCTTTTGATATCTGTATGTTATTTTTTTATCAAAATGTAATAATATTTTTACTAAAAAATATAAAATAATGAATATGAATTAAATGTTTTCTGTACATGTCAATTCATCCTAAATTTTAAAAAAATCAATTGCTGGTGTACTTTTAAATACATAATCTTTTTAATATACAGATATCAGAAAAATATGCAATTATGAAAACCTGAAGGAAATTTCTGAATTAATTTTTATGTGAAATGTAAATTAATAAATTTTTACAACAGCTCTAACTTTCTACTATCTGTGAATTCATTTTATGCATAAAATTTTCAATTTACTCATTTACATAAAATATTGTAAAATGAGACATCACTTTGAAACAGAAATTTGTTACAAGTTTTCTTCCACGTGAGAATTCTACTTTAATTCTGAACGTTTTTCATTTGAAATGAAATAAGGTTTAGTGCAATTATTTTAAAATTTATTTCAAGAATATTTTGAAGGAAAAATAAAAATATGTCTGTGAACAATGATTTGGTGTACTAAATTTTATATGAGAAAACGATTTTGATGATTTTTATATATACTATAAATTCATTTCATGTATCTCGTGTTTGAAAAAATGGAATATTGTATTCGATATTTCATTATCTTCTTAATGTACTAGAGTTTCCGCAATTTTCGTATAATTTTATATTTGCGATAATATGCATTATTTTAATAATTTCTGAACTTAATTTTGAGGTAATTTATTAATTTAATTATATTTTAATTTTATATGATATGCATTTCTTGTTAGCCATTTTGGGAATTTTTGCTTTTTAATATTCCATAATATATATAAAACTGACTTATAATTTAAAAACTCAAATACAGAAAAATGAAAAAATGGGATTGATTGCTAAAATGTATTTTTTAATGTTCAAATGGTATTATTTTAATTTTCAAAAGTAAAACTTAGAGCACAGTAAAATTTTTTATTGCTGTTTCTTAACTGTTGTAAAAATAATATTTTTGGTATGGAAAACATATTCTAAATATTATAATTGTGTATAATCTATGACTTGTTCAGGAATATTTCGTGGCTGTTAAATTTATAAATTCGTTATTAATTTTTTAAAATTTTTATTTTGGAAAGAGAAACATAAAAAAATTTTTTAATTCCCTTTTTAAAACATTTTCTGACAAAGATATCTATAGATAAGGTAATAAAAATTCAGAGTATTTGAAAATATGAATTTGAAATTAGGAGAGACATTTCTTAAAATGCTGCTTATAATGAGGAATTATTGATACGAATTCATGTTTTGAGTCTCTATTTACAGACAAAAGATTATAGTTAAATAATTTTAAGCATTATCGAAGCCAACATATCCAACATCATTATATGTAAATTTGTTCAAATAATAAATAAAAATTACTCAAAATTACATATTTTTCCTTGAGAAAAAGTCAGACATGTATGTTTCTATGATTGATATTATATCCGCCGTATTAAAAACGAAAGCTATCTAGTATAGCAGGCATACATATTCTCTAATGGAATTCACTAAACATATTATCTGTCTACACTTTCGAGAAGTATTTATTAAGATTAATTTAACCCTATTATTTTTTAACATTTCAACAAAATTATTTCTATCTGCGCAATATAGATTTTCTCTAATTTATCAAAATTCGATCACATTCAGAACATTCGACCAGACTAGATGACTTCCAGCTCATTGTCTATTACACAACACCCTTTCACACGCTCTAAGTATCTTCTGCAGCTTCCGTGATTTTCCCCCTATCCGACTAGAAGATGTTCCTCTCAACTTAACTAGCCGAATTTTCCAGACAGGAATATAAATTTATTTCGAACAAATTTTTACACTCTGGCAGGATATCTCTATCTCAGTTAGATTTTCACAGACTGTGTGAAAGAGCATAACTTCCACTAGAAATTAAATTATCCACGCACCGGCGCGACCGTCCTGAAGTAGTGTCTGCCTCGACTTTACCCGGTGTCCAATCCTGCAGGTTAAATTACGTTGCGACTCTCGCATAATGTCCGTGCGTATAAACTCCACGGATATTTACGAAAGTGTTCCTTCTTTTAAAGTTAATTTTACATTAGAGGAAGCTTTACCAAGAGGATACATGTATATATCCTGGATTGTCTGGATTTAACGAGTCAGATCATTTTCCGGGTGGCAGTTAATATGTTAGAGTGACTTAGGAAGCTCGCCAGTGAGTTTTGGATATAAAATTCTAGAATAATTCTCTCTATTGAACTGGATAGGGTAAAAGTTGGGCTATTATAGTCGTTGTTTCATTGCATGTCTAAAAATTTAGTCTTCATTGGTTGCATGTGGTTGCTGTTCTTCCGATGTGGAATTCATCGCAGGAATGATTAGAAACTGAGAGCAGAAAGGGAACCAAATATTAAAGGGTTTTTTGTAACTGAATGATAGGTAAATAGTGTTAACGAATAATGTAGATAATTAATAGAGGATTAAAAATAACGATTACACTGGACGACTGGAGAAATGGCTTTGCGAAATTAACATCATCAAATCTGGAGCACAACTCTTTAAAAATTTATTTCTTGGGCCATACTTAATTAACATTTAAAATTCGTGTTCCCACAGCCTTTAAATTATGCATGGCGTTCGAAATCTGATTGTTATTTTTTCTCAAAATGTAATAATATTTTACAAACAAATATAAAATAAAAAATAAGAATTAAATGTTTTCTCTATATGCAAAAATCCAACTGTTAGTGCTCTTTTAAATATATAATTCTTTTAATATATAGATATCAGAAAAAGTGCAATATTCGAGATTTGAATCACATTTCTGAATTAATTTAGTGTAAACTGTAATTTAAGAGCATTTCCCAACAGTTCCTACATTGCACCATCTGGAGAATTCATTTTATGCACAAAAATTTACAACTTAATGTAAAAAGGAACATGACTTGAAATGGAAATTTTCGATATACTTTCTTCCATGTGGGAATTTTACTTTTAGTTATGAATATTTTTCATTTAAAATTATATAATGTTAGGGAAAATATTTTTTATTTTATTTCAAGAATATTATATTGAAAGAATTCATAAAAATATGTCTGTGAATAATGATTTATTGTACTAAATTATACTTGAGAAAAAGATTTTAATAATTTTATCATATACTAAAACATATTATATGCTAAATATTTATTTTATACTAAAATTAATTTCACTTATCTCATGGTTGTAAAGATGGAATATTATAATTATTTTAAAATTAAATTCATAATGTATTAGAGTTTGGAAGTTTCGTGTAATTTTATATTGGTGATGATATACATTATTTTAATATATTTATAATTTTTAAATAAGAAATTTCTTATTCTGAATTTATTATCAGTTAATTTATTAATTTAAATACATTTTAATTCTATATGAGACGAATTTCTTTGTAATGATTTTGGAAATTTTTGCATTTTAAAATTCTTTAATGTTTATAATACTGAAATATGAATAAAATATTAAAATGTAGGAAAATATGATTACTAAAATCTAATTTTAATGCTTAAACATTGTTTTTAAATTTTTTTAAATAAAAATTAGAACAGAATAATTTTTATTGATGTTTCTAATTTATAATAAAAATAATCTCTTTAGTATAGAAAAAATATATTCTAAATGTTATTAATGTACATAAAGTATAATTAGTTTTGGAACATTTTAAAGATGTTAATTGATTAATTTGTTATTAAAAAATAAATTTTTCTGCAGTCTTATTTTAAAGAAAGAAAGATTGGAGCAAAACAAATTTCAAATACTATTTTAAATTTATTTCCTGACGTAGACAACTATAAGATATTACAAATTCTGAATTTTCAAAAATATGAATTTAAAACGACGAGGGAGAGTTCTTCAAATTATGCAAAGAATTCAGAATTCTTGATACAAATTCATGTTTTGAGTCTTTATTTACAAACAGAGATAATATATCAAAAAATCTTAAAAGTTATCGAACATATCCAACAACCATTATACATAAATTTGTTAAAAAAATAATCAAAATTGCACAAATTACATCTTTTTTACTAAAAAACAGCCTTCTATTTTTCTATGTTTAATATTTTATATGACATATTAAAAACGGAAATTATCTAATGATATTTTCTAGCATCTTCATATTGTCTATTGAAATCACAAAATCTATTATCTGTTTACATTTTGAAAAAATAAATTATATGACTAATTTAAACCTATTCTTTCTTAATATTTCAGCAAAATTATTTCTAATTATGTAACCATGCTTTCCCCTTATTTATTAGAAGCCCAGCACACTCAAAACTTTTATATGCGCATAATGACTTCCAGCTTATTGTCTATTCCGCAACTCGCTTTCATACGCTCCAAGTATCTTCTGTGGCTTCCGTAATTTTCGCACTATCCGTCCAAAAGATGTTCCCCTCAACTTAACTAGCCGAATTTTCTGGGAACGGACATAAATTCCTTTCGAACAAATTCTTGGTCCCTGGCAGGACATCTCTATCTCATTAGTTAGACTTTCAGAGAACGTGTGAAAGAGCATAACTTCCACCAAAAATTAAATTATCCACGCACCGGCGCGACCGTCCTGAAGTAGTACCTGAATTGTCTTTCGCCGGTATCCAATCCTGCAAGTTAAATTACGTCCCGACTCTCACATAATGTCCGTGCATGTAAACTCCACGGATAATTACGAAAGTGCTCCTACTCTTAAAGTTAATTTTACACTAGCGGAAGCTTTACCAAGAGGATACATGTATATATCCTGGATTGTCTGGATTTAACGAATCAGATCATTTTCCGGATGGCAGTTAATATGTTAAAGTGACTTAGGACACGTGCCAATGAATTTTGGATTTAAAATTCTCGAATCTATGTTTATGTTCATTGAACTGGATAGGTTGAAAATTAAGTTATGTTAGTCCTTGTTGTATTACATGTCCAAAAATTAAATTGATTGGATTTGGTTAATGTTATTGCTCTATGGGTTTATTGGAAAGAATGATTAGAAATTAACAGTGAAATCAGAAACAAATTGTTAGTTTTTTTTTTTTTTTTTTTTTTTTGTTGTTGCTGAAGGATAGATAGGAAGTGTTTAAAAGCAATAGATAGAATGAATAGGTGATAAAAATATGGTGATGTGATTAAAACTAAAAGCTGGATGAAGAGAATTAAAAACACTACAGAAATTATTATATGAAATTAACAGCTTCAAATTTCGGGCACAATTGGTGTGCTTGATAATTTATTCCCTGACCCACACCAAATAGATTTTTAATTTCAAATGCATGTTCTCATTGTCTTTAAACCACTGTAAATACTTTAGGTAAGTGTACCGACGTGATTAAAAACAGCTTGCTCTCATTAACATTATACACGGCTTTTGGAATCTCTATTTTATTTTTTTTATCAAAATGTAAAAGTATTTTTTAAAATAATTTAAACTAATGAAAAAGAATTTTTTTTTCTCTAAGTGTAAAAAATCCAATTCTGATGTTCTCCACGCACTGGCGCGACCGTCCTGAAGTAGTGCCTGCCTCGCCTTTTCCCGGTGTCCAATCCTGCAGATTAAATTACGTTCTGACTCTCACATAATGTCCGTGCGTATAAACTCCACGGATAATAACGGAAGTATTCCTTCTCTTAAAGTTAATTTTACACTAGCGAAAGCATTACCATGAGGATACATGTATATATCCTGGATTGTCCTGATTTAAAGCGTCAGATTATTTTCCGGGAGGCAGTTAATATGATAGAGTGACTTAGGACGCGTGCCAACGAATTTTAAATTTAAAATTCTCCAATCTCTGTTTATGTTTATTGAACTCGATAGGTTGAAAGTTAAGTTATTTTAGTCCTTGTTATATTGCATGTCCAAAAATTATGTTAATTTTATTCCTCATTCATTGCATATGGTTGATGCACTATGGGTTTAATCGAAAGAATGGTTAGAAATTAAGAATGAAATTAGAACAAAATGGTTAGTTTTTTTTTTTTTTCTGAAGGATAGATAGGAAATGTTTGCAAGCAATAGATAGAATGAATAGGCGATTAAAAATACAGTGATGTGATTAAAACTAAAAGTTGGATGAAGGTAATTAAAAACGCTACAGAAATGATTTTATGAAATTAACAGCCTCAAATCTCGTGCACAATTGGTGTGCTTGATAATTTACTCCCTGAGCCACACTAAATAGATTTTTAATCTGAAATTCATGTTCTCATTGCCTTTAAACCACTATAAATACTTCAGGTGAGTATGTCGACGTGGTTAAAAACAGATTGCTCTCATTGACATTATACACGGCTTTTAAAATCTGTATTTTTTTTAACAAAATGTAAAAATATTTTACTAAAAACTTAAACTAATGAAAAAGATTTTTTTTCTACATGTAAAAAATCCACTTCTAATGTTCTTTTAAGTACAACATTATTTTAATATACAGATATCTAGAAAGATAGAATAGCGAAGACTTGAATGACATTTCCGAATTAATTTTTATGAAATGTAATTTAACAGATTTTTTTAAAAATAATTCTAACTTTGCATCTTGGAAATACTCTGGGAATTCATTTTATGTACTAAATTTGCAATTTAATCATTTGCATAAAATAATGTAAAACGAAACATGACTTGAAACTGGAAATTTTTGATATGCCTGCACCTAATTGGAAACTTTACTTTCAGTTCTGAATATTTTACAATTTGAATCAAATAATGTTAAGTGTAAACATTTTTAAATTTATTTCAAGAATATTTTGAAGGAAAAATAAAAAATATGTCTGTGCACAATAATATAGTGTACTAAATTTTACTAGAGAAAAATATTTTGTTGATTTTTTTATATACTAAAAACAAATTTCGCTTATCTCGTGTTTGTAACGATGGAATATATTGATCGAGTTTTCATTACCTTCGTAATGTACTAGAATTCCGAAGTTTCGTATATTTTATATTGGCGAGAATATACACTATTTTAATAATTTGTTAACTTAAGTATGAGATAATTTATTAATATAATTACATTTTAATTCTATATTAAAAGCATTTCTTGTTATTGATTTTGGGAATTTTTATTTTGGCATCATATTTATGGTATTAAACCATAGTTTTAAAACTAAAAATAGTTAAATTGTAGATTGTTAAAACTACTTTTTCATATTCAAATAGTGTCTTTAAATTTTTTTAAAATAAAATTTAGAACACAGTAAAATTTTTTATTCTGTTTCTCACCTGTATTAAAAATAACCTCTTTAGTATGGAAAACATATTCTAGATATCATAATGGCACATAACGTATAATTTGTTTCGAGATTTTTGCAGATAATAAATTTATTATTTAAAAAAGATTTTCCTATAGTTTTTGTTTTTTAAAGCCAGAGAAATTAAAATGAAGAAATAAAATTTTTCAATTACTATTTTGAAACATTTCCTGACAAAGATTCCTATAAGATATTGGAAAATCTGTATTTTCGAAAATACGAAATTAAAAAAACGTGATACATTTTGCAAATTATGCAAAGAATGCAGAATTCTTGTTAAAAATTCACCTTTTGTGTTTCTGTTTATGGACAAAAGAACATATTTAAATAATCTTCAGCATTATCGAAGCCAACATATGCAACAATCAGTATAAGTAAATTTATAAAAAAAATTGTTCAAAATTACACTTTTTCTTCACTAAAAAAAAAGGCAATCTTGTATTTTTTTTCTATGTTTGATATTGTATACGTCATATTATTAGCTAAGTAATTAGCTAATAATATTCACAAATATAGTAGAAATTCGTATTGTTTATTGGAAGTCACAAAATCGATTAACTGTTTACACTTTGGAAAAAGAAATTATATGATTATGTAACCCTTTTATTTATTAATATTTCAACAAAATTATGTCTAACTTCCCAACCTAGCTTTCCCGTTATTTATAAGAATCTCAGTACACTCAAAACTTTTATATGCGCATAGCGACTTCCAGCCCATTGTCTATTCCGCAACTGCCTTTCACACGCTCCAAGTATCTTCTGCGGCTTTCGTAATTTTCGCCTCATCCGTCCAAAAGATGTTCCTGTCAACTTAACTAACTGAATTTTCCGGACCCGGACATAAATTCCTTTCCAACAAATTCTTACTCCCTGGCATTACATCTCTATCTCATTAGTTAGACTTTTAGAGAACGTGCGAAAGAGCATAACTTCCACTAAAAATTAAATTCTACACGCACCGGCGCGACCGTCCTGAAGTAGTGCCTGCCTTACCCTTCCGGTGTTCAATCCTGCAGGTTAAATTACGTTGCGACTCTCGCATAATGTCTGCGCGTATAAACTCCACGGGTAATTTCGAAAGTGTCCCTCCTCTTAAAGTTAATTTTACATTAGAGGAAGCTTTACCATGAGGATACATGTATATATCCTGGATTGTCTGGATTTAACGAGTCAGATCATTTTCCAGGTAGCAGTTAATATGTTAGATTGACTTAGGACAAGCGTCAATGAATTTTGGATTTAAAACTCTTGAATCTCTCTCTAAGTTTATAGAATTGGATAGATGGGAAGTTGTTAAGTTATTTTAATACTTCTTGGATTGCACGTCCAAAAAGGTTGTTGCATTTAGTCATCTTTGATTGCATACTGTTGGTGTTGTGTCGGTATGGGAGTAATTGCACGAATGATTAGAAATTGGAAGCGAAAGCAGAGCCAAATAATAAGCTTTTTGTTGCTAAATTATAATTAGATAGTTATTACAAGCAATGCAGAAAATGAATTGGTGATTAAAAATAATGAGGCGACATTAAATGTAAAATCTGAATGACTAGAGTTTAAAACGTGACAGAAATGGCTTTATGAAATTAACAACCTCAAATCTGAAGCACAACTTTTGTAATTCATAATTTAGTTCTTGAGCCACACTAAATAGAATTTTAATTTAAAATTCATGTTTGCGTTGCTTTTAAAACAGTTTAGATCTCTTGGATTATTATGCCGACGTGATTGAAAAAAGGTTTTACTTATTAACTTTGTACGTGGCTCTGGAAATGTTTATGTTATTTTTTTTTTCAAAATGTAATAATACTTTTACTAAAAAATATAAAATAATGAAAAAGATTTAAATGTTTTCTGTACATACGAAAAAATTAACAGCTAATGTTTATTTAAATGCATAATCCTTTTAATATACAGATAAGAAAAAAAATACAATAGTGAAGTATTGAAAGGCATTTCTGAATTAATTATATATGAAATGTAAATTAACAGATCTCTGAAATAACTCTAACTTTGCACCATCTGAGAATTACTTTTAGGCTTAGAATTTAAATATATTCATTTACATAAATTACTGTAGAACGAACAGGATTTGGGGAATAGAAATTTTTGCTTTGTTTTCTCCCACGTGGGAATTTTACTTTTACTTCTGAACGTTTTTCATTTGAAATAAAATAATATTTACTTCAATTATTTTTAAATTTATTCATAGAGTATTTTGAAGGAGTAATAAAAATATGTCTGTAAACAATAATTTAGTGTACTAAATTATACTAGAGAAAAAGATTTTAATGATTTTAATATATACTAATAATTAATTTCACTTGTCTCATGTTTGTAAAGTAACAATATTGTTATTTCAATTATTTTTAAATTTATTCATAGAATATTTTGAAGGAGAAATAAAAATATGTCGGTAAACAATAATTTAGTGTACTAAATTATACTAGAGAAAAAGATTTTAATGATTTTAATATATACTAATAATTAATTTCACTTGTCTGATGTTTGTAAAGTAACAATATTGTTATCAGGTTTTCATTAATGTACTAAAGTTTCGAGGTTTCGAAAAATTTTATATTGACGATTATATACACTAATTTAATAAATTCTAAACTTAAATATCAATTAATTTATTAATTTAATTATATTTTAATTAATAGATAAGTGGCATTTCTAGTTAACGATTTTGGGAATTATTTTAATATTCCGTAATATTTATAATAGTGAATTATAAATTAAAAACTAATAAGAAATGAAAAAAAGGGAAAATGATTGTTAAAATCTAATTTTTAATTCTTAAATACGCCTTTAAAAATTGAAATTTAAATTTAGAGCAGAATAAGGTTTTTATTGCTGTTTCTGACCGATAGTAAGAATAATCTCTTTAGCATGGAAACCACATTCGAAATATTATAATAGAACATAACGTATAACCTGTTTTCGGATATTTTACAGATGATAAATTTATTAGCTTGATAAGGAAAAAATAAATTTTGCTACAGCTTTAGTTTTTTTAAAGACAAATACATTAAAAAAATCCAAATAAATCCAAAACTTTCAATTACATTTTAAAACATCTCCTAACAAAGATATCTATAAAATATTAAAAATTCTGAATTTTCGAAAAAATTCAATAGAAACGGTGTAAAACATTTCTAAAAATTCTGAAAAGAATGCAGAAATTTTCATAAAATTGATATATCGATATTTACGGACAAGGGATCCTAATTAAATAATTTTAAGCATTATCGAAAATAACATATTCTACTCAGTATACGCAAATTTGGTTTTTAAAAAATGAATAAAAATTGCTCAAAATTCTATCTTTTAAACCAGGCATGAATATTTTTTTTTGTATTTTATATTGTATACATCATATTAGAAGTAGAAATTAATTATTTGTACTAGCTAGTAGAGTATCAGCTCATATCGCCTGTTGGAAGTCATCGATTATCTGTTTACATTTTAGAGAAATATTTTATAAAATTAATTCAATCCTATTTTTTTAACAATTTAAAAACATTTTTATCTGCACAACTTAACTTTCTCCTAATTTATCAGAATCCCATCTCATTTCAAACATTTGTACGCGCTTACTGACTTCCAGTTCATTGTCTATTCCGCAACTCCCTTTCACACGCTCCAAGTATCTTCTGCGGCTTCCGTGATTTTCGCCCTATCCGTCCAAAAGATGTTCCCCTCAACTTAACTAGCCGAATTTTCCGGACACGGGCATAAATTCCTTTCGAACAAATTCTTACTCCTTGGCAGGGCATCTCTATCTCATTAGTTAGACTCTCACAGACTGTGTGAAAGAGCATAACTTCCACTAAAAATTAAATTATCCACGCACTGGCGCGACCGTCCTGAAGTAGTGCCTGCCTTGTCTTTCCCCGGTATCCAATCCTGCAGGTTAAATTACGTTCTGACTCTCACATAATGTCCGTGCGTATAAACTCCACGGATAATAACGAAAGTATTCCTTCTCTTAGAGTTAATTTTACACTAGCGAAAGCATTACCATGAGGATACATGTATATATCCTGGATTGTCCGGATTTAACGCGTCAGATTATTTTCCGGGAGGCAGTTAATATGATAGAGTGACTTAGGACGCGTGCCAACGAATTTTAAATTTAAAATTCTCCAATCTCTGTTTATGTTTATTGAACTCGATAGGTTGAAAGTTAAGTTACTTTAGTCCTTGTTGTATTGCATGTCCAAAATTTATGTTTATTTTAGTCCTCATTCATTGCATATGGTTAATGCTATTGCGCTATGGGTTTAATCGAAAGAATGGTTAGAAATTAAGAGTGAAATTACAACCAAATAGTTTTTTTGGTTGCCGAATGATAGATAGGTGTTTACAAGCAATAGATAGAATTAGTACGTGATTAAAAATAAAGAGATATGATTAAAACTAAAAGTTGGATGAATGGAGTTAAAAACGCTACAGAAATGTTTTTATGTAATTAACAGCCTCAAATTTCGAGTACAATTGGTGTGCTTGATAATTTATTCTCTTAGACACACTAAATAGATTATTTAATTTAAAAGCATGTTCTCGTTGCTTTTAAAACACTTTAAATACTTTAGGCGAGTGTGCCAACGTGGTTTTTAAAAGATTGTGCTCATTAATATTATACATGACTTTTGATATCTTTTATTCCTTTTTTTTATCAAAATGTAATGATAATTTTACTAAAACATATAAAATAATAAATATGGATTAAATGTTTTCTCCACATATAAAAAATCAATTGCTTGCATTTTTTTTAAATACATAATGCTATTAATATGCAGATTTCAGAAAAATATACAAAAGTGGAGACCTGAAATAAATTTCTCAATTAATTTAACATAAACTGTAAATTAACAGATTTTTGCGATAACTTTTACCATTTGGAAATTCATTTTCTGGATAAAATTTGCAATTTACTCATTTACATAAAATATTGTAAAACGAAAAAAGACTTGGAAAAAGAAAATTTTTGGAAATAGAAATTTCTGATATACTTTCTCCCATGTGGGAATTTCAATTTTTGCTCTGAACATTTTCCGTTTGAAATTAAGTAATGTTTAATCGAATTATTCTTCAATTTATTTCAAGAATATTTCTACGAATTAATAAAAAATACATCTGTGAGCAATAATTTAGTACATTAAACTATACTTGAGAAATAGATTTTAAGAATTTTATTACAAACTTAAAACATATTATATACTAAACATATATTACATGCTAAATCAAATTACCCTTCTCTCATGTTTATAAAGATGAAATATTGTAATTGATTTTTCATTACATTCTTAATGTACTAGAGTTTCGAAGTTTCCTTTAGCTTTATATTGACGATAATATATATTATTTTAATAAATTCTTAACTTAATTATGAATGAATTAATTAATTTCATTACAATTTATTTCTATATGAGAGGCATTTCTGATTAGTGATTTTGAGAATTTTGGCTTTTCAATATCCCATAATATTTATAATATTGAGTTTTAAAGTAAAAACTAAAATATAGAAAAATGGAAAAAGTTAAAATCTAATTTTTAATGTTCAAATAGTGTTTTTCAATTTTTTAAATTTAAATTTAGAGCAGAATAAAAAATTTTATTGGTGTTTCTAAAATATAGTAAAAAAGAATTTCTTTAGTATGGAAAACATTCTAAATATTATAATGGACCATAACATATAACTTGTTCTGGAATATTTTTCAGATAATAAATTCATCAATTTGTTATTAAAAATTAATTTTTCTTTAATTTTTGTTTTTGAAAGCCTGAGGCATTAAAACAAAGAAGCCATATATTTTCATTTACCATTTTAAAACATCTCCTAAAAAAGAAAGCTATAAGAAATTAGAATGTTAGAATTTTCGAAAATGAGAAATTGAAACGACAAAAGATATTTTTGAAAATTATGCAAAGAATGCAGAGTTCGTGATAAAAATTTATGCCGTGAGTATTTATTTACAGACAAGAGATCATAGTTAAATAATTTTATGCATTATCGAAGCCACCATATCAAATAATCAGTATTCAAAAATTTGTTAACAAAATAAATAAAAATTTCTCAAACTTATATCTTGTTCATTGCAAAAAAAACTAGTCTTGTATTTTTTTTGTGTTTTTATATTGCTTTAATCACATTAGAAACGAAAATTATCTAGTGATTCAGCTGGTATAGTGAAAACTCATATTGTCTATTGAAAGGTATCGATTATCTGTTTACACTGAAGCATTTGTTCTCTATTGTAAATCGGGAAATCAATTATTTATTACCAAAGAAGAATTACAAATATAAGAAATATTTTATATGATAATTTTAAACCTATTATTTCACAACATTTGAACAAAATTATTTCTAACTGTTCAATCTAACTTTCCTCTGATTTATCAGATTCCCATCGCACTCAAAACATTTATACGCGCTTACTGACTTCCAGCTCATTGTCTATTCCACAACTTCATTTCACACGCTAGAAGTATCTTCTGCAGCTTCCGTAATTTTCGCCCTATTAGTCCAAAAGATGTTTCCCTCAACTTAACTAGTCGAATTTTCCGGACACGGGCATAAATTCCTTTCGAACAAATTCTTACTCCCTGGCAGGGCATCTCTATCTCATTAGTTAGACTCTCACAGACTGTGTGAAAGAGCATAACTTCCACTAAAAATTAAATTCTCCACGCACAGGCGCGACCATCCTGAAGTAGTGCCTGCCTCGCCTTTCCCCGGTGTCCAATCCTGCAGGTTAAATTACGTTCCGACTCTCGCATAATGTCCGTGCGTATAAACTCCACGGATAATAACGAAAGTATTCCTTCTCTTAAAGTTAATTTTACACTAGCGAAAGCATTACCAAGAGGATACATGTATATATCCTGGATTGTCCGGATTTAACGCGTCAGGTTATTTTCCGGGAGGCATTTAATATGATAGGACGCGTGCCAACGAATTTTAAATTTAAAATTCTCCAATCTCTGTTTATGTTTATTGAACTCGATAGGTTGAAAGTTAAGTTATTTTATTCCTTCTTGTACTGAATATATAAATTGGTTGATGTTGATGGATTAGAAACATGCGATTAGTTTTTAAACATGTTTAAACATCGGCCTCAAAAGGAATGCATATGGTAAATTTAGTTTAAAGTTCAGTTAAAAGTTCAGTTTCGATCCAAATATTTTTGTGTAATTAAAAATAGAAAATTTGAAACAAAACACTTATTTTCTATAACTTATTCCGAGAAAACACTAAGAATATTTAAATTTCGTTTTAATTTAAAATTAATTTTCACGCTGTTATTTTAAACACTACAAATACTTTGGGTGTGTGTGCCGACATAGGTTTAGAAAAAGAAATTGCTTAAAAGATATTACTCATTAAATTTATACATGACTTTTCGAATCTATAAGCCCTTTTGTCTTATCAAAATATAATAGGGATCTTAAATAAAAATAAAAAATAATGTTCAAGAATTACCTGTATTTTTGCTTGTGTGAAAAATATCTATCGCTAACGTTAATATTCTTTGAAATATATATTCTTTATACTATACAGTTATTAGTGAAAAAAATTACAATAGTATAAATCTTAAAGGAATTTTTCTGTATTCATTCAGTATGGTCGGAAATTAATAAGTATTTCCGATAGTTTTAAATTTTTAGTTTGTTTTATCTGGGAATACATTTATGTAAACAATTTCAGTCTGGTCATTTATATAAAATAAAGAGAAATGAAATAACTCTTAGAAATAACGAAAATTGAAATATTTCGTTAATTTTGTGCATTCTTTTGTATATTTTTGGCATTTTTCATTTAGAATAAAATATTAGAACGTTTTAGTATAATAATTTTAATATTTATTCCAAGCATATTTTGAATGAGATATATAAAAATATAATTCAAAATTTTAATGCTAAAAAATTAATTAATTTGATTTGTCTCGTATTTGTAAAAAGGAAATTTCGAAATAGGTTTTTCTCTATCTATTTAATGTAACAATATTTCGAAATTTCGCACAATTGTGTTTTGTCGAAGATACACATCATTTTAATAGTTTCAAGACATAATCATAATTGATTTATTTACACTTTAATTTCACATGAGAGTGAGCGCTTGTAGAAAGTTTTGTATAAAAAAGGTCTTTTTTAATATTCCATAATCTTAAAAAAAGCAAAATCATAGTTAAAAATTAAGAAATAGAAAATAGTTGAAATATTGCTATTATAAAATTTCATTGTTTATTGCTAATTTTATTGCTTTAATAAAATTGCGTCTTAAAACAGTATTTATATCATGTTTGCCAGAGAATACAATTTTTATTCATGTTTCTATTATACAATAAAAAAGGAATGTCTTTATTAAAGGAAAAAGAGCTTTCCAAGTATTTGGCATATTCTTTAATTAATTTTAGAATTTTGTCAGATTTTAAATGTTATAATTTTATGAATATTAATTTTATTATTAAAAATAAAATTTTATAAGAACTAATAATTATTCCCTAAATTTTTAATAATAAAATAATTATTCCTTAAATTGTATTAAAATTTCTGTGTTAAAAAAATTGCAGCAAGGTAAAAAAAAATTTATTTCCTATTTCAAATCTTTTCTTCCCATATATTACTATTGTAGCAGTTGCAGAACTCTACTACCTTCTCTTTTGATACAACAGATGGCGTTACCTTATTAATATCAAGGTATATTTCCCATGATCCTCTTGGGGATCATTATTAGATTATTCTAGTGAGTGCCGTGTGTTTTCGTGTTCGTGCTTGTTTTGTCTTGTGAAATGTGAAACTTAGAAAATAATTAGATAACTGTTCAGGAATGTCTTATTTTATTTTCATCAATCTCATAATGAAGTTATAAAGAGTTCCGACCCTCTACATTATAAATATAAGATTTTATGATATTACGGAATCGAAGTGATGAAACATGTACTGCGTACTCTGCTATTCGCACTGTCTTGAAAGAACATCAGGGTGTCTCCAAAGAATTTTAAAATGTTTATAAATCTAGACAGATGCAGATATCACACATGGACAAGATTTAGAGAATCCTAAAACAAGTATTAAAATATGAATTAGAAAATTAATTATAATGAAAGATTTTAATGAAAAACATTACGTGTCAACTATCATTAACACTACAAACATAGGAAATGGTCGTTCCCTCGCCTCTGTCCTTCGTCTCAAAACGTCACATAATCACAGTAGTCTCGTTTTTGGACATAAGCCGAACTTGATATCCACTCCTTAAACGTATGCTCTTGTGTTTTGAATCACCTACTTTTATAAATAATATACTTTGAAATTGATAAATCCCTGGTACTCGACAATGTATACCGAATTAAATGAAGCTAAAATCAATGAAGCGATAGCAATTTCCAGTTTCCATATTTGCTCAGGATTTTAACACCTTAAATCAGTTATAAATTATTAAAAGTACGAGAAATAACTGGCATAACTTTTTCTATCATAGCTAATAAACCCAGCAGATATTTAAGAAAAAATTTGTTATTTTCAAAAATTTATTTAGAATATAAGTATACAAATAATAGAAATAACTTTCATATATTGAAACTTTTTATACTTTTATTTTCATTTTAGAGATAAATTAGTCACAACATTTCCTGCACTCAGATTTACATTCTTGAGTATAGTTTTTACAAACAAATCATTTCATTAATGTCTCTAAATAGTGCCAGTTTCATCCTTCCTGTAAGAGTCAATTCGAAATATTTTGCCTAATTTGGATAACGTATGCATCAGAGTAAATGATATATGGCATAAACACTGCTTAAATAAGGTACTGCATATGCACGCCTAATAATATCATATATTTATATATTCATCAGTCATAATGATTCATTTCAGCTATTATAGGTATCTCATTCACAGTACTTTGAAATTAAACATTCATTAACTAGCTAATAGTAGCAATATTCATTATTTTACTTTGAACATAAATCCTGACCACTATATCTATACAAATGTTATTAAAAATATGATATTAACGGGGCATGTGATATTGAACTGTAGGTACTATGATTGTGACGAGAAAAACTGTAATCAAATATTTTGTGTAACACCTTTAACCAACTGACTTGATATTAATCATATTTTATCTTAGAAATATGAAAACAAAATTAAACTGAAAAGAATTCAAGAAAATTATATTAGACACTTATTTTTGTTTTAGAAATTAGTGCTTGCAAAATTATCTTTTTAAGTTTCCTCTAACTATATACATTATATCTTTTCCAATTGTAAAAAAATACTTAACAATGTGAAAAAAAGATACAAAATTCACTAAATTCTTAAAGCCTTGGGAAAACAGCAAAGTTAACAAGGAGGAAACACAATGATCAAATGGTTGAAGACAATCGCAGTCTGTCACATACAAGACAGAAAAAAAAATCACGCAAGCCAAAGCAGAACTTTCCCCAGCTACCATGTCACTTGAAACCACAACAGATCTCAGCAATGCAAGGGCAGTATATCAAAACAACTTGGTGAATCGAGAGCGTTGTGATCCATTAAATTAACTACAAACAGATAAACAGTGTGAGACTAATCTTGTTACTTTTCCTTGCAACTGGGTAATTCATCTTCTTAACACCGACTCTGCTGATAAAGATCTTTTAGCTGATGATTTACATCTGCTGTAACTTGGTATCAATTGCGAGATCTGGAACAAAGTTTCTGGAAATGTCTTTGAATTTCATAAAACACTTACAGCCAATATAGAACTAGATTCTATTTTTATGTATAAAAACTTGCAAAATTGCAAAAATTAATTATAAATCTGCCGAAATTATCTGAATTTTCTTTTTAAAGTGAAAATTAGTATCAAGTGTAAGATCTGGAATGAAGTTTCTAGAAAAGTCGTTGAATTTTATAAAACACAGCCAATATAGAATTCTATTCTATTCTTATTTATTAAAGCTTGTAAGATTGCAAAAATCAGTTATAAATTTGCCGAAATTATCTGAATTTTCATTCTTAAAATAAAAATTGGTATCAAGTAACTGGAAAAGTCGTGAAATTTATAAAACACTTACAACCAATATAGAATTCGATTCCATTCTTATTTATTAAAACTTGTAAAATTGCAAAAATCAATTATAAATTTGCCGATATTATCTGAATTTTCATTCTTAAAATGAAAATTGATATCAATTGTGAGATCTGGAATGAAGTATCAGCAAAAGTCATTGAATTTTATAAAACACTTACAACCAATATAGAGTTCGTTTCTATTCTTATTTATTAAAACTTGGAAGATTGCAAAAATCAGTTATAAATTATCTCAATTTTCCTTCTGAAAGTGAAAATTAGTATCAAGTGTAAGATCTGGTATGAAGTTTCTGGAAAAGTCGTTGAATTTTATAAAACACTTACAGCCAATATAAAACTAGATTCTATTTTTATATATAAAAACTTGCAAAATTGCAAAAATTAATTATAAATTTGCCGAAATTATCTGAATTTTCAGTCTTAAAGTGAAATTAGTATCAATTGTAAGATCTGGAATGAAGTTTCTGGAAAAGTCGTTGAATTTTATAAAACACTTACAGCCAATATAAAATTTGATTCTATTCTTATTTATTAAAGCTTGCAAAATTGCAAAAATCAATTATAAATTTGCTGATATTATATGAATTTCTTTTTTAAAGTGAAATATCTTTTGTAAACTGCTAGATAATATATCTTTTACATTTGGTTTTGTTTTTCATACCTAATCATTTAAATTTATAAGAAAATAGCGTACGTAACATAACGCATCTTCGATTTTATGTCGATAAAAAAAATAGTAAGAAAACATTTGTAGCAAAGAAAATGAGATTAATAGTGATTTAGTTAGAATTAAAAATCGCACACCACTACAATCGAAATCGATTGAATTTTTATGAAAATATGATTATTGGTTGACAAAATTCTCTAAATAAGAATAAAAACAAGATGAACATTTCTAAATAGATTGATTGAACATAATCAATCTATTTAACAATCAATCTATCAATCAAGTAATGTAATAAAATTATCTAAAATATTATGATAATGTTATAAGATTATATTTATATCTTATTATATTTTAAAATGTTATAAGATATAAATTATTAAGTAATGTAATAATTTATCACTTAAATTTACACAAAATTTTATCACTAAAATTTTTTTTCCACAAAATATATATAACAAATAAATATTGCTATATATTTTGTGAAAATATAATTAGGAAGGATTTCGAACCCTATAGAATGCTCTTTAAATATACATAAGTGAAATTGTCTGAAACAGTATGGTTCTCTCTTTCTGGCTGGGTACGATGAAATCGATTAATAGATAAATAAGCTCTGGAAATAAAAGTACATTAATATCATACAGTTTATCGCGAATTAAAAATTTTAAAACATCGGGAAATGAATGAAAAACTCCATTTTTACTTTAAAACAATGAAAGAAGTCAAGTTAAGTGCAAGTATACAAAAAACAGTCATCCAAACCTAAAATGAACTACTAACATAAAATAATACCAAAAAGACTGTTCTTTATGTAGTTTCTGTCGACAAGGTGTCTATGAATTTAAAAAAGATCATTATTTAACATAGCAAATTCTCTTAGAGTAAACTGGTAGCATTAGCCGAATAACGTAGATTCCAATTTAAGCCAAGATCCATTGATTCAAAAACTTCATCTCTTAAAAATGGCATAGAGCCTCGAAAAAGAGTAGCTGAGGCTATTATTCATCAAATAAAGAAGAATGCGTATAAAGAACATTATTTCAAGAAGAGAAGACTTTAATGTTGATTAAATTTTCTTCTTTTTCTTCCTTTTTTTTCTTTGTTTCTTCAAAACATTCTTTTTTTCATACTCAAAGAATTCAGTTTTTAATGATGCATCTACCACTTTCATCACAGGAGTTTCCTTTGAATATTTGTCTCATAAAATGTATCTTTTATTTACGGTGTAAATAATTAAATTTCATACTTCATTATTTGGTTTTAACTATGAAATTTCTATGACTTAAAGAGCAATTTAGTTATTTTTGTGGGAAGTTAGTGATCATTATTCTATTCTTTAAAGAGTGATATAGCTAAAAATGAATTTGTTTTTCTATTATTATTTAGACATTTTATTTTTCTTCTAAACAAACAGACCTTATAGTTTATAGTTTTCAGTTCTTTTGGTTTGAATTTGTTATGTTAGGAAACAAAACGTTTCTTCTTTTATACATATATTTAAAATTTTATTAGCTTAAAATAAGTACTGCACAGTTTGACTCAAAATTCCACTAACAAAAACTGTATTGGAAAATAGGAAACAGGAAGCAAAATCAATATCATGTCGGAAAGTAAAGGGATAAACCACTTAGATGAGTTACAGAATGTTTTCCAATAGATTTCAGAATTCGTCATTTAAAATTCTAATTGCGTATATCATAAACAATTTACGGATGGCTGGCATCTCAACTCAATGAAATCACCTTCTTCATCACTATCAATTAACATAGTTAAATAACATAACTTCATGATAGCCAAATAGCATAGTTCGCGAAATGGTAGTATCTAAAGTATTTCATCCACTTATATGAAGACATGGGAGATTTACCTCATATTTCCAAAGATTTGGAAGAATGCAGGAAAATAAAAGCATCTATGGAGGAATCAGTACTCGTTACCATTATTTAAAGAAATGTGTTGAAATCTCGGAATTAAGGAAGAATCTGAAACTTGAAAATGATGACTTTAGTACTGTACTGATGTTACCAGATAATCTTAAAACTCTGAAGGACATGATGTTAAAAATTGTCCGTTTTTTACCAGCTGTTTGAAAATGTTTGGATTTCTGTTGAAGTGAAAAGAGAATTTGGAGGAGATTTTCTTTAAGTGATGGCCTGGTCATTGTTTAATAGGAAGATAGGTGAACGGTAAGATGAGGAGTAAGGTCAGTGATTGACCCCTTTGTGGCTAGGGCCAATTGCCTAGAGGTGGATGTCAGTTTGCTGAATAGATCAGTGTTATGGACAGACTATGCTAAAAATAGCAGTAGGTCACTACAAATCCTATCGATACCGCTACGTTCAGTGATGGCGAAGTGGTCGACTGTACTCTATAAGAAGAAGTCTCTAAATATCTATTAAATTCAGTGTCACCATCATAAAGGAACCAGAGAACAAAATATCTTTGAGGGTCTTAATATATTTTTTCAAAGACAAAAATGGAACAATTCAAAATAAATATATTTGATGAAAGATACATATATTAAAATATCCTTATTTCAAATTCTACGATATTCGTAGGTGTTTAACTTTTTTGAAGTACCTGTAGTACATATGATCACAATTTTAAAAAATTAATATTTATTGTTTTTAAAGCTGCTGAGAATACCACAATAGGAGAAAGTTTGCTTTGAAATATTCTTCTATTTTTTTTCCTACTTTATGTCCCTAAAAAACTTTGATTACACAAATGATAGGGCAGGTATTATACATGATTGTTCCTACGCAAGTGAAGAATGTCTTAAAATATTATCAATTCCTTCCAAAATGAGTCATCAGGACCAGCAAAATAGAGACCGATATTGAAAATTTTGTAGTTTTTATATGCAATAACATTGTTATATGACCCTCATGCACGTTGACAGAACTGGAATTTACACTCGCTAGAAAATAAGTTGTCCAAATTAGTTTGTTTAAATGTTAAAAAAGTGAGAGTTAGATCTTATCTTAAATTCATAGGGCCCCTCTCAGAGATCGTGGGACCTGAGTACATCGCTTCCACCACATTCTCCAGATAGTCAATCGTGGCCTCACGATCTGTTGAAGTGCTCAGCTACCGTTAGTGAGGCTCTAGATAGAATTGGGTCTCATATTTTCTATCGCAAGTGGAACTTAAAAATTCAAGTAACTACGAAAGGCATCTTCCCTAAAAAATAATATCTCATTAATTAAGTTATTAGTATTTGGGCATAAGTACTGGACTTTCTTCCTGCGTTTCTCTCATTTCTACACTGGCCGTGGAAGGCGCTTGTGTCTTCTACAGCAAGCCGAAATTTCCTTTTACTGAACCGTTATCAGACGTCAGTCATCTTTTTACTTCGATGGTCAAAAATCCTCTTCTCTCTTTAAAGCCCCTTTTTCTTCGGATCCACCATTGCCGTTCTAAAAAACACATGCCCCCGCCCCAAGATGATCACCTATCGGATAAAAGTTTCGAATGAAGCGTATGACACCATCAAAACGTTCTATAGGTTTTAGCCCGTAATTAAAATTTGTTCGCCCCTCATCAAATTCCAAGAACAGCATCAGGTGGAAATTGGGTTCCCTTTCGGTTACAGGCACTACTAACATTTAGAAAAAGGTATTAAATCAAGAGAGAGCATTTCTACTTATAAAATAAAAAAAGAGCTGCCTTACAATAGATTTAGAAACAATATATACTCTTTCCAAATAATCAATATCACAAGTTAACTATCCTGATCTGCCCTGAGGCACACAAAAAAATCTGAAAGACCGGACCACCGCGACAGCATTTGCGGAAACTGAAGTTGATTCCTAAAGACCATCAACAGCTACGGTACAACCTCTCCTGTGGAAGGAATGTTCCGTCATCGGTAAGGGGTAGCCGAAGGCACACAATACGTTTAATCCTAATAAATGCATAGACATTTATCGAAAATGCTTTTTCATTTTGTTAAGTATTTTAAATCAGACTTAACAATGCAATCCCTGTTATAAACTCGTATATTAGAATGTAAACAGAAATAAACTTTAAAGTTCTTTATGACAGCAATTAATTAATTAATAAAATTTTAGGAAAAGTACATTTTTAACTTTTTAGATTAATATTTACAAATCGAGATTAAACCAAGCATAATTACTATTATTAGATAAACAGTAAAAAACAACTTTCAAACGTTAGAACTGTAGTTATTACCACAACTGCAACACTTCAAAATGGCATTTCTGATTAATCATTTCTTTACGATTCTGGCTTGTTTCTTCTGCTTTCTAGCAGGTTGTAAAATGAATATTAAAATCAACTTAAAAGTGAATAAAATAGTAACAGACATTAGGAAAAAAGACACAAATATTTCAGGGATAAAGATTCAACTTCTACACTTTTATAATGCATACAATTCAATAATACATAATTAGCTATTATTTTGGAAAAATTTATACAAAATTTGGGAAGGAATTATTCTTTTCTTTTAATAGCGTTCATTTGAAAACACAAAAGTTGTAAGAGAAAAAGAATTGTAATTTTTAAAAAATTTGACTTCGAACATGTGACAAGTTTCTAAGTTTTAAGCCCCTCTTATTGTTAGTTGGAAAAATTTTATTCAGATTCTGACTAACTTTTGATCAATCTGATAACTCAAAAAGATAATAGTCTAGATGAATAAAATTTGACGTATGTTCTTTTCAGCAAATTTTTAGATTTTCATAGTTCAAAGAACTCGTACACAAATAGCTTATCTCTCAGCTTCTATGAATATGGGAACAATAATTAGAAAATACAATATATGTGATAGATGGAATTTTTTGTTTTATTATTGCTAGAATTATAGATCATCTGCAAATTTCAAACCTAATCCATCAGTGAGTTTCTCTCTCTGCTTATTTTGTTTCTTCATGTGAGAAAGTGTTTATTCAAAAACGTAACTGCTAAGTGAATGAAATTCAACACTAAGACTGATACTTGGTTTAGCTATATCTGATATTCGATTGTACTTCACACAACCAGTAGTCAATCTTTTCCTGTTGGAATAAAATCTGATACTTGCTGAATATTGAGTACTGGTATTAATTGCACTTGATACGTCTCGAATTTTATATAAAGCGGATATCGGTATCGTCTACCTGTTCCGGTGAAAGTGCAAGATTGGTAGCATTGTTAATGTATTTAATCTTAGAGAATGCAGGGATTCTTCAGGGGCATGTACACCGTAAAATTAAATAAAGAGCAGTAATAGTTGGCGAAGAGATATTCATATATATATATATAAAAGACGTATGCTAATTGCGTGTCCAAGACAGGGCGGCAAAGCAGGCTATAGACCTTATAATTTGTGGCAAATTGATATAGTATCCTCCGAATGAAAACGAATAGCAAGGAAATCATTCAAGTCAAAAAAGGACACTAATATCTCGTACTCTTAGCTTGTGTCAATTTTCTGTACCTAATACTTTTACGTACCCGATACAAAATATCATATTGATACAGCATTACGAAACCGCAGTCACCACTCTATCTTTATACCAAGATTGATTACTTAATATTAGATTAGAAATTGAATTAGAATTAGAACATTTTTGAATCAATATAGACAGTCTGTTTTTTTTCTTAACTGCAATTGAGTATTCGCATACATAATATAAGTAATTTGCCTAAATTAAATTTTGCATGAGATCTTGATACTAAAATTGTATATCTTCGTCAGATTTTGAACCCGGTAATTCAAATAAAGGAAACTAAAAATGCATATTATCTCCAATATAAAATTACACAGAATCTGCTTAGACGAAAGAAGATTCTCGGCGGCATAAAAATAAAATAGAAATTTATTCCTTTATTAACGAATAAAAAGAATATCTGAAAGTAAACACTCTCTGGGTACAAAGGTTGAATACAGAAAATAAATATAATCACTTTCAATAAATAAAACCTTGCTTCATACATATATAAATAATATAAATTCCAGAGGGAAAACAATTTAAATCCTGCCACTCTCCATATAAACGAAACGGCTTTCAGAAATGGTACATTTGTTTTGCTCAGAGATTCCGTGGTTTCGTATAGATTAGATTACGGGTTTTACATTATTCATGTGCGTCAGGCCAAAAGAAAAAAACTATACCATTTATTGAAACTAAGAAATAGTTTACCACAAGACTGTTTTGTGTACAAGAAACTGATAGGAAACCTTTCTAACTATAAACGTTTATGTTTGAGAAGATAAAAGGGTCTAGACTGTCACATTGGAAATTAGATACATAATGTGGTTCTTACGCTATAACATGTGCCCAATAACCGAAGAGATGAAGTATTCATTTTAGAATGTACATTTTCATCATGATTTTGATGGATATATATATATATATATATATATATATATATATATATATATATATATCCATTAATTTATTTTGTGATATACAAAATGGCAACTAGATTAAATGCGTTTAGATTGGCCATATGTGGGGAATTCGTTAGCAAACAAAATCAAATTTTAACTAAAACAACCAAAATTATTATACATACATTTCCGCCCATAGGATTTCGATTTACGGCAAAAACATTTTACTCGGTATTGGCCAATTTTACTTATTATTTGGAGTTGCTCGCGCAAATTGTCCAGTTAAATAGTCATTGGAGTAGAAATTAGAGTAATCTCAACTTTCACTAAACATTTTATATTGGCTTCACTTTTTTTTAATGGAAATTGGAAATCATGTGACAATATTTGAGTTGAAGAAATTTGTATTATCAAACCCTAAAGACGACATATTATTTGAGGGTCAATCTTTATATGAACTATCATTATTTTACCCGTAACTGGAGAAATGAATTTCCTCACGCGGCCCGAGTCTGACTCCATTGTTATCTTTCTTTTTTGTTTTTTTTGTAAACAGCATTGGAATTTATTTGGAAACACAATGCATTCTGGAAATCATTTAGTTACAAAAAATATATAAAATATTAATATTAAAAATATTAAAGGATATAATATTAAATCTTGGACAGATGTTATTCGAAAAACCTAAACAATCTTTGAATGGGTATTTACTATTGTTAATGACTGTTAGAATTCACCAAACAAAAACGAAGAATGCAATATTTTAAAATATTATTTTAAGAATATTTCTTTATTCTTTTTTGAATTATTCAAATTGAAAGCAGTTTTAGAGTCACGGAGACAATGACTCCATGAATAACAACTAAAACATTGAAAAAGAATTACTCGGTTTTACGCATATGTTCATACTTAGACTTTTGCCAACCTACTGTTAAAAGAACAACTTAAAGAAGGTATTGTGGAGATCATTATATTCAAGGACAAAATACTACATGATAATCAGGGCTAATGAACAACGCGGATTCATTTTGTCTCCCGTCTCCAGTCACGGGTTAATCCGTAACAGTTTAATACTAGTAAGTAATGTGATGATAAAGGATATTAATTAAATGGTTATTTTCTGAAAGAATGTATATTTACACCACTTTGACTTCATTATGACTTTGCATAAAATTATCAGATTCCTGAATGTGAATCCAGATATTAAGAAACATTTACAGTTTGTGTGAAGGAAAAAAAAATTTGGAAAAAAATGCCTATTTATATGTAATAATTTCCACTTAAAAATAATTATTTTCTAACTAATTGAATTCAAATTTAAAGCACTCTTACTTCTGAGTTACCGAGTTTTTAGTTTTCCCATTCTTCTTAGGTTCTAATTCCTGTAGTTGCCCAATATTAAGGTGAAGAATTACGGAGAAATCATGCGTCTAAAATAAATACATGTCTAGCTATTTTTCTGTAAAATGTGCTTTTCAAAAGCATATAAGTTCTGAACGCTTTCTCATTTCCTTTCGTTTCATCCTTGTTTTGAAAAAATTCAAATCTAGATCATCATTAAAAAAATATTTACTAATAACTAAGAAAAAGTCAACCTGCCATTTTTATTTTAAATACAGTACACTCCCAAGTATCCGACATAATGTGGCGGAAGCACTGGCCGTATAACAAAGAAGCCGTATATTCCGGAGTTATATGAATTCATTTCATTGCCCACCAATACCAATCTTTCCAATTATACTAACCTCTCTGTTATAATAAGTATTTTCTCAATCCCTATTGAGTACTAAGCCTTCCATTTATCTAAATGTGAACGCAGCCCCGGCCCGTTGAATCAGAGAAGCAGTTACCGGTAATGTGTCAAATTAAAATAGAAAGCTCTGTACTGGTAGTTTATATATGTTTATGTACTACATTTCACGTTTCAAGAATTTATAAAAGGAAAAGTAAGTTAAAGGGTATAAACTGTTCACATTTTAACATGAATTCTGTAATGCTCCGTTTAAATGCAGAAAACATAAACAAGATGTTAACGTAAATCGTAGGTCTAGTAGTTAGGAAAAATGCTCAAACAGATTTTAATTTTCACTGGAAAATGATTGCATAGATATGAAAAGGTAACCCTAAGATAAGAATAAGCTATTCGGTTTTGAAAAAGTCTTTAATAGAGGACTTAATAAACACCTTTCCTTCCCCATTTAATTACGATAAAAGAAAAAAAAACTAGGCCCGATAATACGGAAGTCGGATAGTCACGAACCGGATATTCGGGAGTGTACTGTATGTGACACCTCTTCAACATAGGAAGAAATAGCCAAAATTAGTACTTTGACAGCTAATCTGTGATTTCTGGTTACTTTAAATACAAAAGTTGGAAAGGAGAAACCCTGTTATTTTATTTTTATTCGGAATTAACTGTTCAAAAACAGATTTTATGAAGATAAACAAAGCAACTCAAGCTCACACCATCGACAGACAATAGACAACGTGCAAATTCCTCTAAAAATAGCTGTTATTTTTTGCCCACATTCCGCATCCGCACCTCTTTTATGAACCCTAAATTTCAAAAGCGATAAAAAGCACAAATCCGCTGATCCCAGCAGGTACTTGACAAATCGGGGGGGGAAATGTGTTGAGCAACACAGCTTTCGGCCATCCACGTTCTGTCACGTTGACATTGTGTCGCGAAAAAATCAGGCTCTTACTAGTTATTTAAAGACAAAAGGTTGTTGAGCTAAGTGAACCACTCCAAGAGGCTTAGCTGGTGATTATGTCACATCAGGTTGGTGCCAATTTTCAGACGCGTGACCTTTAAATCACTACTGAAAATCTCTGGCGTCTGGTAAGCTATTTGGTGGCAAGCAAGGCTTAATTTAGTCATCAACATGTTGGTTTCTGTAATCGTTCATTTCTACTTTGACGTAAACCGTCTCGTGCCGCACGAATTAGTTCCGGATTTTAAAGGTTAGAAGTCGCTGAAACTGATTTTTACTTTTTGCTTTTTGAGTGAAAAACTTCTGCTGTTTTTCTTCGTCTGAAAAATTAGTTTGCAATTTTGACAAGTTGATTGTTACCTAACCACTTACTTATAAATTTAAAGCTATTCAGATGATCATCTTCAGCCTTCTGCTTATCTGACTTTTGATATTTATTTTTAGGACAATTGTTTAGCTTTGTGTGTTGATGTTGTTGTTTGAGTAGGTAGGGTATTTTAAGGCAATTGTATCAGGATCCTGGTTTCACCTTTGTATAATAACTAAGTAATTAACGTAGCGAAAATTCAATTCCAAAAAAGTCATTTTTTAAAAGAAGTCAGTTCCAACAGAAAAATTTATTGGTTGATTTATTTGGAAAAACATGTTAAATATAAACTTTCCAAGGAAATAATGATGATGAACAAGAAATTCAATTTAATCAGATATACATTATCCATTCAGATATTAATAATAAATAACCATCCAGGAGGTGATGCCTTTTATTTTATGCATGATAAGCATTTTAAATATTCAGCAATTTAAATACTTGTTATTTAACTAATCTAACGTTCCGTAATCTTTTGTCCTTATTTCTAACAGCACACATTCTTCCTCTAGCCCTTTAGCTCCTCTCTACTCAATCAATACAACAAGCATCTTTGCCGCTGGACATAAAAGAAGAAAATGCAGCATTTGTAGGTGCTTCTCGCTATCAAGATACAGATATTTATGAACATGTACTACATAAACTAACGAAAATCTTTCAAGCATTCATTATGAAAATGAGAGATGAAATAATTCTAGATTTATCATAACGAAAACGAAATGAATCGCTTGTTTTAATTGTTAATCGCTTGTTTATCTGAGTAATTAAAGGTTAAAAGCACAATTTACGTACCAGGGATGATAAAAACAGAATATATAATAGTAGTCATATAGACGATTGATAAGAAATGGAAATAATTTTTATTTAAAAATGAATGAAGCATAAACCTTTATATTTTAAAAAAACAAAAAGTACACATTGAAAATGGAAACTCTGATTCAGAATTCTATTCCTCGACCAAAACAGCTCAGCAATATTTTATAGCAACACAATCATAAAATAACAATTTTTCCGTTTTATCTGAAGCAAAAATTGAACTCTCCTTATTACTTGCAATAAAAGAAACAAGCTTTTGGAATGAATCTGACGATGATATAGGTTATTCTAGGAATATGAATATGGCACACTGAAAATTTCGAGCATTTATTAATTATGACTCTATTTGGAATTGGTTGTCCAAGGAAATACAGGTTTCAAGTTATAGAAACATGAACAATTCAAAGCAAAATGAATTCATCTGACTACTACTTTACAAAAACGATAGGACAAAATTTCAAAATTAACTATGAAAATTATAAGTATAATATTTTATACACGACTAATCATTTTAAAAATGTAATTTCATCTAAATTTTACTTTTTCATATATGAAATATACACTAGAAAAATATATTACATAATCAAAAAATTCAAATTTGACATTTAAACAGACAATCATGAGGTAGAAAAAACATTTTTAGTTTAATTTGTTCCATGTATGTACATGTCCATGGAACAGATGTATGGTACAAACTGTTCCATGTATATGGAACAGTTTGTATGGTTCCATGTATGTACCTTTGTATATGTCAGAGTATAACTCGAAAATTACATCAAGCTCGAAAGAGGAAATTTTCCTTATCCTTTTCGCGACGGGCGTGTCATATATACATCACCTACGAACATTTCTCACAGCCGGGCGTACACCTCGCGCGTTTCTGGAAATTGAACTCATGGGACGGTGATGCATATGTGCATTTTGAACTGGAACAATTTTTAAATACCACTAGATGGCTCCCTGTGTCCATTACTTTTGAAATAAATATAGTTTCAATATCCTGTCATTCAATTTGCTTATATTATACCTGACTTAGGTATTTAACTTATCAGCTGTTGCCAGGGCTGTTGCGTATCAGCTGTTGCGTATTTAACTTATCAGCTGTTATATAAATAAATAGAGTTGGGTTGTGTAAATTTCTGCTTGATAGAATCATTCGCATTTCTGATCTCTCACTGAATTTTTCTTTGTTTCTTATTACTGTGCAACCGTAACTAGTCCTTTTGGGTTTTCCCATCAATTCTGTTATAATTTACGTAGCTTTCGGATACATTTCGTGCACTTCTCTTTTTATTACTAAAAGCCTTATTATGGCAAGAAAACTCTATTTGTCAGAGGAAGAATGTGCTCATATTATGAATGAACTAATGAAAAGGTAGCAAAAATGGCGCGTTAGGACTTAAACTTTATTTATTGTGATTTTTTTTCAAGCGACAGAAAACCTCCGTCCTGTAGGATTAGGATTATTCCTTACGCGTACGCCCTATCCCGTGCGTGTGTCTAGGATAGAGGCCTCGCGTCCCGAAAGGGTTATAGTCCTTACATCAAAACTGCAGAACTGTATATAGATACCAAATGTGAAAGGTTAGTACTTCTCAACATTTTTATTCATGAAGTAAGTCGGGAGGGGAAAAATAGGTGAAATTGATGTGAAGTATATTTCATTATATAAAGTTATGTAATTACTCTTTGATCAATTCAAAAGAAAAGAAATGAATTAACAAGGATTTAGCTATCCATGTACTTTCGGCAACCTGAATTGAGAATTAATTAAGTTTTTATTTTTTAATGCAAAATAAACAAGTTCAATTCATTTGGATATGAAATAAAGAATAAAGTAAATTAATGGTAGAGGGAGAATATGATCCTGCTGCATTGTCAAATAAACTGTAAAAGATAATACGTAATTGAAATTTACCTTAAAATAGCTGGCTTGAAATTAAATATAAATAGTGTTGTGTTAAATATCTACATTTAAATGCAGTAAATGTCACATAACTTTCGTAAATTTCAATGCTTCATTAATTAATACGTTTTTATGAACTCGCTTTCTGCTTTGTCTGTCCATTTGGTTCCATTTTGCAATCGATTTTAACTAGCTTTCCAATGAGCTAGTGACGTGAAATTTTACATATAACACAGAAGTGGGTGACAATGCAATATAAGCCAAATTAGAAATAATTTTGTTAAGTTCATTTTTGTTTCAGATGTAGCAGCACTGGTACGCTCTAAATACAATGTATCTTCCTTTTAACAGTTTTGACTCAGGAAATATTTACTTTTAAGTTATTTTAATAAAAAATGCTTTAATTTTTTGTTGGTAGTTTTTAATGCAATATTAACTCATTTTGTAGTCTATCTGTTCGATATAAATTTTTCAACCGATTAAAAATTTTCATTACCAGTAAATAGATTGAATCATGCCAAATTGTTAAATAATCTGGAAACTGATTTGAAATAGATTTCAAAATTTCCCAGTTACAAAATATAAAAGCAGAAAATAATTATTTCAATAATTATAAATTTCAGGATAATCGGTGTGGGGTTATTAATTCATATGGGTCTTTTTATTTATAAGTATTTTTATGTGGTATATTCAAAGATTATTTAAATAATTATCATCGAAATCTTGAGTGGAGATTCAAACGATAAAAGTTTAACTGACCGTATTCCTTCCTAAACCAGTAGAAAATCCCCAAAGATCAGGCCATTCTGCAATCACTATCCCCTCGACACCTCACCTATCTCGACATCAAATCTTGCATATAAGCCCCTCCAGTCTTTTCTTCATTACCCTCGGCTCCATTTCAATCACACCCGGGCCTTCCTTTCTACTCTCGTCCTTAGGAGAATACAGTAATACCTTATCTCAGATCCCTTTTCTGCCGGATAATGGAGGAGTTCATCGAGAAAGCAGAAGGGGCGGTAGGGTGAGTGCCTGATCAAGGGTTCAAAGGGGATTTCCCAGGAGGCTATCCTTGTCCGGAAAAGATGGGATTCTCAAAGATGGGTAGTCAAACGTCTATTGTCCGGCACTCATCAGTCCTGGAAAAGTTCCGGGAGATTTCAAAAGATATCCGGTCTTTTATGTCAAATATCTTAATGGATGATTGACTTAAAATGTTAATAAGATAAATTTTAAGAACGGACAAGATATATTACAGAAAATACATTAACTTATACTGAACCAGTATCTAGTAATAATGGATAACATCTGGTTCATGCTTCAATATATGATGTTGATTTGTCGAAAAACCAATACAAATCTGTATTGAATTTTCGACAGAAATTAAATATACTAAAATTTAAAACATTTTTACTATTGATAAGTAACACTTTACCACATATCAACTTTTACTTAGATTAAAGTCAAATTTTAACCCCTTTTAGGACTATTTTGGGACTGGCAGCGTAAAATGACAAAAATGTGCCTCTATTTATACTTCGTTTCCAATCTGCGACACCTCATTTAATTGTATGCCTTTGATATCAATAGATATTGCTTGCACACATTGGATCATAAGTGAAACTCCTAATTTCAAAACTAAGTCAAGAAGTCATTAGAAAGCTCATCTGTAATAGTAATATAGGAGAATGTATATTTGTGTTCTTTTTCGCTGGTCAAATCACTTGGGCAACAAAAATGGACACAGGCATAATTTAAAGTATTGAAATCATACCTCGGAGTAACTTTTCAAATTCTTATTACAATTCAGTTAACTCAAAATCAACGAACTTTTTAAATTTTTTCTTTGATAAATTCTGAAAATTATATAGCACAAAATTAGTTTTTACATTTTCTAAATTTTTTAAATTATCTTTTCCATGCTGTCTATTTAATTGCTATGCAATTTTCTAAATACTTTTAACAGATTTTTAAAAATATTTTTAGTATTGCGTAATCAAAACTCATTTACGGGAAAGTGAAATTTAAATAAATTTAATGGTTACAACAAATGTTTTATATTGGGTTTTTCTACTATTATTGAATTGATTTTTTTCAATTAATTATACACTACATAATAATATTTTATCGTTCTTTAAACTTGAAATTTTGTTTCCTTTTTGAAATTTGCTTTTTTTTTTTTTGCTGTTGATTTAATAAATTTAGAAAATTTGTGTAACAAATTTTCTATGTTATTACAAAAATTATAAAAATATATATTACAAAATTTCAAAAATTATAAAACATTTTCAATATTACATAAAATAAACTTATTACTAAACAATTTCAATAATTATTCTTGTATATATTATAATGCTATTCCATTTTAGCAAGTTGTTTAATTATTTTTCATTTCAAATTAAAGCTGAAATTATTGGTCAGGGTCAATGAGCAGAAACAGATTTGAAGTTTCTAAATTAATACGAGTTATTATCCATCAAAATTTGATATTAAAATTACTTTTGCTAGGAGAACTATTAAGACTAATAAAAAAATTCTATAAACGATTTTATTGAAACATTTCTCAAGCAATAACCTCTATGAGCTAGCTAGTCTCTAAAGAAGGCTAGTATTTATATGTTTATTGAATTTATTCATATTCCATATAATTCAAAATATGAAATGGAACAATGGAATTTAAAGTTAGTAGGCTTCCAAATATCCTATCTTTAATTTATCTCATATACAAAACGATCTCCTCATTTCCATGTCCAAACTTAATCCATTTTAGTAGTTAAGGCTACTAACACATGAAATTCCCCTTTATTACGCAGCCGCTGCATATAAACCGGCCATTGCAGTTGCAGTTTCTATTCGGTAAGTATCGAAATTCAGATGGGACATGAAGTTTTATCCCTTTGGTCCTTCCAGTCGAGCCCAAGGACGGCAGTCATGAGTCCACAAATCGGACCACTTTTACGATATAACGGCCAGCATTACGTTTTGATCGTCCTCGCACAAATTTAATATCATTCTCTTTGAGGCATTTGAACAGGAATTACTTGTGACATAAATTGAAACTGATTCTACTGGTTTGAGCTCCATTTGTGTAACCACTAATCTTTTCATGGAGATGCAAAAGAATCGTCAAATAGACGGCAGACTGTAATGACGCAGATGTTGTCGAAATCAAAATTTCAGATGCTTTGTTTTAGTATGAATTGAAGAGTTTAACGGTAACCGTCTCTGAATTCGCAGCTTTGAAACCAATAGGTATGTAATATTAAATAATGCAAGCAGATTTTAGGAAATGTTGTTTAGAATTAAAGAAATGCAATATCACAAAATATTTTAACAGATAATTTTGCAAATTATAATGTATGATGATGATATTGATAATATTATTGATATTAATACTGCTTATTGATTAAATACTTAAAATGTATAATGCAAAACACTGTCTATTTAGGTCTACAAGCCCCATTGATAAACTTTTAAGTACTAAATTTAGCCTGTGGTTGCTTCTTGAAAGATAGGTATTCGCAAGGAAGTAATTTTCGAAATTTTAACTAGGTTTTTAATTAATTAAAAATCAATTGAAATTTCAGTGTTTTCATTATGATATCAATACGTGTACCGCATAAAATCCTCATTTATATCATTTTAAGTCCCTAAGCATTAACTTTTCAGGATGCTTATTTTATTTCCATTAAATTTTATTTGTGCATATAAAAAATATAATATATGCATAATATAATATATATTATATAAAAAATATTATAAATGTGTCAAAATTTAACATAAAATGATTTATGGCAAACATACTTTCTGTAAATTTTATCATAGAAAAGTCGTTACGTACGAATTGCATCCGCGGATGCTATTAAGCTAAACGAAGGAAAGACAAACGGATCAAGTCTAAAAAGTATCATGTTACGATATTTCGGATTAGAGGTACCATTCTGAGAAATTGAGAGCAGAGGATTTAACCCTCCACCCCCCCTTACAGCTTAGTTTCAAAGATTGAAATATTTGAACCAAATTTTATATCAATCGATCCACATGCTAAATGCATTTAAATGCAGACTCCCATCCTACTAAAGAAGGAACATAAATTTGATATACATTTTAAAACCTCGAATGAGGATTAACTGTATCATTTTTCAACAAAATTGCTCTTACTTTTCGCAAGTCATGTTAAATCAAAAATGCATACAAGTATCATATACATGCATAGATATATATGCTTATATTCTATATATATCACAAGTAACATAAACTATGGGAGTGGTCTCACAGCAATATTCTCTTACACTCTCTAATAAATATACTTTTATATTATTAACAGCATGCCATTTTTTACGAAAATGCCTATTAATGTACAATCTTTTCAATTAATGGTGGATTTCAAAATATAATACAAGAACACCAGAAATTGCATGCACATTAATGGTGTAATTAATTTTCAATTAATGGTGGATTTCAACATATGATACACGAACATCAGAAATTGCATGTACATTTTGGACGCTATTTTTCCCAACCAAATGGAGTCAAAATTTGATACAGAATTAAAATATACTCGCAAGATTAAATATCCAATTTCATATATTTAATTCATAGCGTTTTTGAATTACGGTGTTTATATGCTCGTGAATGTACAAATAGACGCTTAACCCTTAAACATATCTGATCCCAAATTTGCTAGTTACTTATATTTTAGATGTTAAACGTATGCATCAAATTTTTTCCCTCCAGCTGTCTTCGTTTTTTTGGGCAGCGGTGGTCTGGTGGTAAGGTCTCCGTTTGTGAACCGTAGGGTTTCAGGTTCGGGACCCGATTCCACCCCTTACCGTCGTGTAAGGGGGTCTGTTGCACGTTAAATCCCGCATGCCAAACGTCTTTCCGCTGTTGTGGTATGGTGTGGAGAGGGGGCTACCAGCTCAGGTGTCGTCCTCGTCAACTGACTGTGGTTCAAATTTACGAGGTCCGTCCCAAAATAGCCCTAGTGTTGCTTTACAACGGGACATTAATATAACTAAACTAAATTCTCTTCGTTTTATGGATATCGTGCTGATTTATATCGAACTTAACAGACTTCTTTTAAATAAACTTTATTCACAATTCGATAAAAATAGTGGCATTTAATGTTAAAACAATATTGTGAATTTCGTTCGTTTATCTCACAGCGTTTTTGAATTATCAAGTTTTACAGACAAACAGGCATTGTTTCAGAAATATGTTTTCCTAACTCGGGATGCATGAAACATGGTGATTCATCAAAACCTCGAGTTCGAATTTTTTTCGCC
>JAPMOR010089840.1:87900-98159 GCA_026543865.1 Argiope aurantia
GCGAAGTTTGCTGTTGAACTTTATTCATTACTTAAATCCTTCTTCCCGCCAGTCGTATTTCACAAAATTTAAATCACGTGGCGTTAATTCCACTTCAGCGTGCCAAATGTATTCCGCCACAACACAAAAACTGCAAAAGATGCTGACTCTTTAGAATGGCAGGTGAGTCCTGCGGCAGCTCCAAACACCATCAACCATAATCTGACAGAAGCAAAAACAATTCTCTTGGCAAGAGACGGAGGCGTAGAAAAGACAAACATAAGAAAAAAAGAGAGGACCCCGCACAATTCCCACCTGGCCGTTTCGGGGAGTCCGAGTGCTGGCGAACTGACACTCCAGGTCTATCTCTGTGGGATAAACTCATCGTGTCAAGATGGCCAGGACAGGACCCTGACAGCCTGGGTGGATTTGTGGGCAGACGAGCTGTCGGCACGCGAAGAAGTTGAGATTGTGACGGGAAAAACTAGCTCGACAACCACCCGGTCGCTAGAAATAGAGCCCATTCGTAAACAAAAGAACAAACACTCTTCTATGGAAGTCTTTCTGTTGATAAAAGTTTTCGTTTAAGTATCTTTGAATTTCGAAGAGATTTCATAGCTTAAGATGTAGTATTATTTCTGATAGTTAGTGAAGGAAAACAGTATTTAATGTTTAAAAGAATGCTTAATCTGCTTGAATAAGAGTAGCGTTCATAATTGTAAGTAATAATTGAAGAATTTTTATTCAATTTATACTCTTGCTCTTTTGTATTTCAGTTATATAAAGAAAAAATTCTAGAATTTTTAAGCATAAAAATTTTAATCTTTAATAACTTTTAATGATTTGGGCCGTCTCGAGGGACGAAAATAATTTCTCAATTAAATCTATGCGCTTTTAATCGGTTTTGTGTGCACAAAAGAACCCAAGCAAGCAACGAACCATGTCACTAAAATTTGGCATTTGATTTTTATACAAAACTTATTAAATTCTGGAATATGAATTAAAATTTGAATCAGAAAAATTGGAAAGAGTTTCTTGTTTATTTTTCAAATTACTTATTAAATTTTCTACAATAAATGTTTTTCAAGAAATTGAGACTTTTGATTCTGTAGTTACATATATTTTATGTAATGTCAGTTGTTGCAGTTATATGCATATATATATATATATGCTTTGTTATTCTGCCTGATGAAAATATCAAATATATTGGTCGCTTTTATTAATCTTTTTGTATGCGCGGAATATTGGCTTTCCTATTTGCAAAACTACTAATATGAAATACATTTCTTTAAAATTTCTTCCATTTATTCGATAATTCTGAAAGATATGAATTTAATAGAATTAATCAATTAGAAATTACTGCGAGTGAAACTTAAATATCTAAAAAGAACTATGAAATAAAATCGGAAGAGAAAAACTACTTCGGATGGAAAGAAAGCAATATTTTTACATTAATTTTAAAATTAATAAAAACTAGAGAATGGGCAGTTTTAGAGGAACAAAAAAATGAATTTGAATTTACTCATAATAACAAAAACATTGTACCAAACATTTTAATCTTACATCGTCTTATTTCTTTAAATTTTAAATTAGGGTTGAAATGTAGGGAAATCAAACTAGTATTGAAAATCGAATTTATTGAATTCAGATGATAAAAAAGTAATTTCTGTTAGATAATATTTTCAGAAAATATAGCGGAAAAACACCTCAATTAATTCATTTTTCATTAACATACAACTTATTTAATTCCACTTTAAAAGTTAACAGTAATGTTTCGCCTTTCTTGAAGAGTACGTTTATTAGATCATATTCAGATTGGACAAAAATTATAATTTTTACAAAAGACACAAAGTAAAATTCATCTGTAAATAAAACGATTTAATAACAGGCGAATTATTGTAACTATAATTTTAAAAATGCTAACGCAAAATTATATATCAGTAGTTTCTAATCAGTTACAGCATTGTTTTTTATAAAGATTAGAAGTTATTTCCTACAAATAACAAAAAATAGGATATAAAAAGCTATTATTATATATGAAGTACTTTTACATAAAGAGAGATTTCCAACAGCTTTTTAAACAATTATAGTTTTTGCCCCGCCCCGTCCCCAAAACATGTGAAATTAAATGAATAACGATCTGGCTTTAATTCAACCGCAAGAGCATGCGTCGAGGAGGTTTTTACTCCATAAACCCATCCTCGCCATTTCGGATGTTGAGTGAGACATTCGACAAACAACTAGCAGACGATAAATTAATTGATGCCAGTAGACAGGTGCCTAATTGTCCCTTGTTAGCTGCGAGGGAAGTTTCTCGCGTTTTACCGAAGGCTTTACAGTCGGCCTACTTAAAGATCTAACAATAACCACGACCGTAGCGCGGCGAAAACAAAGAGAAAGAGAGAGATGTGCAATTGCTAGCGTCGTCGGCAGACTAGGAAAATGGGGGTGGTCGTTTTGTTTTGGAAGTGTCGTTGGGCTGCCAAATGCCGTGCATCACGGGAACACGACCGTGAAGCCTCAACTTTTGCAGACAGTTAGTGAACACAATAACATCAGACGTCTGCGCTAAGATCCAGCTGTATGCCTGTCTAACTGTAAACAATGTAGATAAAAGCTTTATTCTAAAACCCAAGAAGTTATACAGTTTTGTATAAATAGAGAAGTAATTTAATCATTTTGCTTGAATCCTTTAGTATCATGATGTTCTAAAGCAAAACAAAGTAAAGAATAGGGTTAAATAAATAAAATTGTAAAGAACTCTAATTCAGAACCTGAAAAACATGTTAAAAATACTTTCTGTTACGTCAGCTTGAACCTTCCAAAACAATGTGATTTCATTCGTAATGTATTATTCAGATATAAAAATAAACTTCTTCCGCATATTTACAGAATATCCGACAGAACAATAATAAAAAAAATAGATGTAGCAGACTCTCATTTAGTCTGGCATTTATCATTATTAACCCCTTCCGGTATGTAACAAGATTGAGAAGGCGTATAATTAAACAAAAATATGTTGGCATAAGGAATAATCTAGGATATAAGTGTGTGGAATAATTATTATTATCGTATACCACCATAATCTAATAAACCTGATAATATTAATGCTTAAACAAAAACATGTCGGCATAAGGAAGAATCTAGGATCCTTCCTAATTTGATCTTTCAGTCTATCCAATCACGTCACTCGAAGTCTCTTGAAAGCAAAAAGAGTTGTGATAACTTTTATGAACAACTATCTGTCTAACTGATCAGCAGTCTTTCCATAGAGTTCCTTCAGTTTCATTTAACCAAGGATCAAGCAGATATGAGACCAGAAGATTACTGGATTAACGATAAGGTTCAATTTGACTATCCCAACTCGGCTAGTTGAAAATAGAACTATAAAAAGTGCAGGATTGTCGGGTTGCCAGTTCCTCACAGTCTTCTATATATGAAAGAATGGCTGGAAATTTCCACAAGCTGATATCACGAGTTTTGTTATTATTACAGCGTTTGAACGATTTAAATACAGATGCTTGTATGTCCAGACAAAAGACAAAAAAGATAAATATGTAGAATTTGAATATTTTGCTTCTTTGTTTTTTATTATGCATTATCTTTTTCATATAATTAAAAAAAGCAATCATTATAAAAGTGAAAAAAATCCGACCTTCCAATTTTCTAATTTTCCTTAAAGGAGTATTTTATTTAAAAAATGCCTTTTCCTCTGGTATTTAATTTACACCACCGAGAAGGTTTATTTAATACTAGCCGCCTTTGGCAACCAGCCGGTTCGCCAATCTTAATGTTCGTTTAAATTTTAATAATTAAATATTTTACGCAATTCCAACTTTAATATCTTCTTCATCAAAATATTTTAAAACTTCAAATTTTGATAGTCATATAATTCACTCATAATATTATAAAGGACTTCAGCCATAACTTAATATGTATCTCTCTAATTTTCTGTTAGCTCCCATAGAATTTAGGCTTTAAATTAAAGTAGAAAGAATTAATCTGCAATTAATATAATAATATTTTTTTTACTGAAACAAAGCATTTTTTTAATAATACGATTACTGAAAACAGAGTCACTGAGCCTTTAAACTTTATGGGCACTAAAGAATATATATCTTAATTCATGTAATATCTCAAGAATTTGTCAACAAAATTTTCTCAGATTCATTATGAGCATATCGATTAATTAACAATGTTTAATTTTAATGCATCAAACACTAAGAAAATAAACAGATTTGTTTAAAATAATCGGTCGAAAACAGGTTAAAATAAACTACTTAAAAAACGATATACTTAAAACTATAATTATTTACAAAAAATATATAACTAACATAAATACAATTTAATTACAAAAGCACTCAACTAACCTAAAAATAATTTAAGTCTAGTCCGAATCCGTTGAAAATCTGTTGAACCCGTTGTCAACAATCAGAACACAATGCGCATGCGTGATTTTCAACGCCAGTTACGGGAACGCAAATGCGTGAATTTTTCTACGCCAGTTGCGGTAACGCTATGCAGATTAGAAATTTTTAATTTCCTTTATTCTGTTTTATTTTAATTCAAAAGTACTTCAGAATGAATCTCAAAGATCGATTAATTAATAATGTTTAATTTTAAATGCATCAAACATTAAGAAAATAAACAGAATCATTTGAAATAATCGGCCGAAACATGTTAACCCTAGCCTCTTTAGAATGGGGTTAAAAAAAACCTGAAGTCTTACTCAATTGGCGGTGGAGAAAATGGAAGATTTTTCGGCGGGAAAGTTAGTTTTTAATTAATAATTAAAATTATCTTTAAAAATTCAAAAACGGGACCCCAGGTGCACATTCCGACCTCCAACTCCAAGGTATACATGTACCAAATTTGGCAGCTGTAGGTCAAACGGTCTGGCCTGTAGAGCGCCAACACACACACACATTGAGTTTTATATAAGTACTAGCCGCCTTTGGCAACCAGCCGGTTCGCCAATCTTAATGTTCGTTTAAATTTTAATAATTAAATATTTTACGCAATTCCAACTTTAATATCTTCTTCATCAAAATATTTTAAAACTTCAAATTTTGATAGTCATATAATTCACTCATAATATTATAAAGGCTTTCAGTCATAACGTAATATGTATATCTCTAATTTTCTGTTACCTCTCGTAGAATTTATGCTTTAAATTAAAGTTGAAAGAATTAATCTGCAATTAATATAATAATATTTTTTTACTGAAGCAAAGCATTTTTTCATAATATAATTACTGATAACAGAGTCACTGAGCGTTTAAACTTTCTCAGATTCATCATGAACTAAACTAAATAAACTAAATTTTCTCAGATTCATCATGAACAGATCGATTCATTAACAATGTTTAATTTTAAATGCCTTAAACACTAAGAAAATAAAATGAATCGTTTAAAATAATCGGTAGAAAACAGGTTTAAAAAAAACTACTTAAAAAACGATATACTTAAAACTATAAGAATATACAAAAAATATATATAACTAACATAAATACAATTTAATTACAAAAGCATGCAACTAACCTAAAAATAATTTAAATCATCCGTTGATAATGGTTGTCATGTCAACAATCAGAACACAATGCGCATGCGTGAATTTTCAACGCCATTTACGGTAACGCAAATGCGTGAATTTTTATACGCCAGTTGGGGTAACGCTATGCAGATTAGAAATTTTTAATTTCCTTTATTATGAGTTATTTTAATTCAAAAGTACTTCAGAATGAATCTCAAAGATGGATTAATTAACAATGTTTAATTTTAAATGCATAAAACATTAAGAAAATAAACAGAATCGTTTGAAATAATTGGCCGAAAAATGTTAACCCTAGCCTCATTACTGTTGGAAAAAAAAATGAAGCCTTACTCATTTGGCCGTAGGGAAAATGGAAGATTTTTTTGGCGGGAAAGTTAGTTTTTAATTAATAATTAAAATTCTAATTAAAAATTCAAAAAAAGGACCTAGGTGCACATTCCCGACATCTAATGTATACATGTACAAAATTTGGTAGCTGTAGGTGAAATGACCTGGCCTGTAGAGCACCGACACACACACACACACACACATTGAGCTTTATTTATAAGTATAGATATAGATTTTTTTAAAGCAAGCGAAAAAGGGAAAATATTATTCTAAGAACTTCTGTAAAGCAGGTGTTTAATATGTTTTTTTAAAGCAAGCGAAGAAGGGAAAAAATGATTCTAAAAAATTGGGTAAAGCAGGTGTTCTGTCTTAGAGACGACTTTTCCCTTTCCAGCTCTGTTGCCATGAGGACAGGCGCATGCGCAGTTTGTCTAGAATTTTGATACGTTTCTTTTTTATGTATAGATGCTTTTTTAAAGTAAGCGAAAAAGGAAAGAATTATTCTAACAAATTGAGTAAAGCAGGTGTTCTTATTAAATATGTTTGTTTTTAAATGAAACGAAAAAGGAGAAAAGTTATTCTATAAAATTTTGTAAAGCAGATGTTCTGTCTTAGAAACAACTTTCCCCTTTCCAGCTGTGTTGCCATAGAAACCGGCTCGCAGCTATTTATACGTTTATGTTTAGCTATTTAGATTTTATAATGTCTAATTATCAATGAATATCAGTGTGTTCGTGTTCGTCAATAAATATGAATTTTTTTAATAACATGATTAATGAAAACAGAGTCAGAACTATTTTCCACGATCAACTAAGATTTATTTATGAAGTTTTAAATGTTAAAAATTTAGAAAATCTCAACATTTTCATAATCTTAGGTCAATTAATCTTGAGAAATCTGCGCGCTGATTGGCGTATTTTCTTTGAAACGATCGATGGAAAATCTAAAATTATCCTTTTTTTATTGAATAGTGATATTCAAATTTTCATAAATCAGCCAGTTTAAGTGATTGATTTAGTTGATTGGAAATTAGCTCTTTTTATTTAAAATATTAGTGTTTCAAGAACATTCTGTTAATCGTGATCTCCACAGCAAAAGCTTTATGTAAAATCAAAAATTCGTTATTTATTAGAGCATTTATTGAATCAAGTTACATAAAATATAATCATTTTCCATTTAGACCATTTTAGCAGATCTGTGTCTTACTAAAGGTTTACAAATTAGCTGTGCGGCCCTGATTTGAATGGATATCCTGTTCATATTAAACAAAACTTGCCTTAAAATAAAACTGATTTATTGGATTAATAATATAGAAAGTGTGAAAGATCATAAAATAGTTTTTCTTGAATTTATTTTTTAGAAAAAATAATATTTCATATTTGTTTCATTTCCTACAAACACGTGCCGAAAATTATATTTTTGTAGATTTCATTTCCAAAAAAGATTTAATTTATTTTTAATTGGAGCTTTAATCAATGTGATGGCAACACTTTGAAAGTAGCTAATTTTTTCCCATGAATGCGAAACGTGCTCCTGCAGCTTAAATTTTATTTTTATTTTGTACGAAAAAATTGTTGAAAAATATAGTTAAAATATTTATTTAAAAATTCATTAAAAATAGAAATTTAATTTTAAGGTTAAAACATTGGTATCATTTAAAAGATAAATTTTTGATCTTTAACGTCATGTAAGAATCTTTTTTGTGCGATAATATTTTCAGAAGTTATAGCAGAAAAACGCCAAAATTTCGCTTAATTTTTAAATAAATAATTTTCTAATTAAAAATTCAAAAAAATAATCCCCAGGTGCACATTCTCGGCCACCAATGTATACACGTGCCAAATTTGGTAGCTGTAGGTCGAATGACCTGGCCTGTAAAGCGCCAACGCACACACACACACATTGAGCTTTATTATAAGTATAGATATAGATAGAGATAGAGATAGATGATAAAAAGAAGAGTCTGGAAAATAGCATTTAAAATACATATATATTAAAAATTATTTCAAATTTTAGTAAATATTTTTATGATTTATATAAGCTTTAGAAAACCATCAATTGTTCATTTCGTATTTTTGTCTGAAAATAGATTTATTTTTAATGAAATAAGAACTTTGTTGATTTTCCAAAGTGGCGAATGTAATCAATTGAAAAAATATACATTAAATTTACATTCCTGCAATGTAATTTATGCTACAGAAACATTTGAAACTTTATTAAAATTTTTGACTTTTTTTGTTAATTAAAAGAAAGAGAATTGCATTATACAAAATATTGGCAGACTTTCAGATTCTAAATAGTATTTTTAAAAATTTTTTACTATACTGAAAAAAAACATAGTTGCTTAATTAAATTATCAGCTCTACCAAAAAAATGGAATAATTAATGATCTTTTGACTCTTAAAAATTTGACAATAAATCAAATCTAATTTATAGGAGCCTGCTAAAAGATTTCTTAGAATTCTGTTTCCTTTTGGATTTATCTTACACCAACAGCTAGGTATATAAATCTAAATCCAAAACCCGAAACGGTAGGCAGGTTCTACTCTTGACAGGCTCTAACTAAAATCTAAAAATAGAACTACAGTAGGAAACAAAATCCGCATGAAATTCACATTGTGTTCGGCGCAACCGAAACATTGAGCGCTTAAAGAATTGCCGGGTGCCAACTTTTAAGGAGACTGATTTAAAAGTCAGGACGAGTTGCATTTTTGGAAGCCTCTTATATATCATTGTTGAGAGATTTTTTTTATTTATTATTTTTTGGAAAACATTGTTTATGAGGGGAGTGATTTTTAATAGCAATTCTACCGCCTCTGTTCTTTGAAGATAGGCTAAAAAAGGAACCGGAACCTTTAGGTGCTTTGTTTTCTCTTGTTTTAAGTTATGGCTTCTTAATAAATGGTTGGATAAAAAAAATACTAGTTTGATATTATTCTGAATTCAGTTGTGTGTATAACTGAAGAAATGTTCGTTGCATACAGAAGAAATTGACTTTTAAAGTCATTCAAGCTTAATCAGGTCTCTATAATAATCTCAGATAGTACAAATCTGGTTTACTGGGGAGTAAATTTTAAATTATAATTTCTTTTTGTTCCAAAAATGTTCGAAATTTTTTCAACATTATAAAAATAAACCTACATTAGTATTACCTTGCAATTTTAAACCATTCACCAATCATTGACAGTAAAATTCAAAAATGCTAAATGATTTTCATTGTTTTCTTTGCATTTTGCCAAGGATTCCTTACAGACTTTCTATTCATTTTTGTTCATTATCTTAACAACTCTAGTTATCTTGAAAGTGCGTCGAATCTATATAAATAAATGTTGGGGCGCTTCTGAACTTTTATTTAATTTTAACCCATTAATCGACATGACCCTGTTTCATATGGGCATTTGTAAAATCAGGATCTAAATAATATTTAAAAATCCGCATGATAGTTTTAAAAATTGATGATACCCGCTTCTAAAAGCATAAAAAAGTTATTAAGAATTTTTAATTTGAATAAAATGAATCTTAAAAGCATTAAAAAACAACAAGAATTCAAAAATTAAATGTAATCAAGCTGAAAAACATAAAAAATTTAATAGGAATTCAAAAGTTGTTTGCATTCAATCATATAAAACTTAAAAAATTACTTTAGACATTTAAAAGTGTAGATCTAAAAGTGGAAACAGTTAATTTTAAAAATAGAAAAACAAGCGTTTGTTTAAAGTATCAAATTATTCAGAAAATGTGTTGCATATTTTATAACATTTCTATAATGAGGATTTATTTGCACATTGTAATTTGACAAACACATTCTCAAATAAGTTTCTGAAGTGAAACATTCTGATATATTGTATGTATGCATTTTGCTAAGCTATAAACAAAATGAATATAGTGTTCCATGGCCACAATCGTATTGTTGCTGGTTTTATAACAAAAAGAAAACAGAAGAAAAATTTCCTCAATATTTAAAATGAGAAGAGTCAACACTTTACGCCAATAAATTGAAGTATGTAAACAAAAATTATTAATATTGCAAAAAGAAATTAATTACACACTTCAAGCAAATGCTCGTTTTTTCCCTAAATAACTACGATTATAAAAGATCAACTAAATTAACAGCTTTCTACAAAGCTTTCAGCTTGAAAATCGACTTTAAAGGCACCTTTAACATTTTTTAATAAATATTTTTCAACGTTAAAAATTCGTTGTTAATTATAATAAATACCCGGTAAAAGATACGAAATCTTCCGCTGTATTAGTGGCATTTCTATTTATTCCCTTAATCCTTAAATTCAAAGAAAAAATATCTTCTGATATTAGCTAAGTCGCTTAGAAAAATGGCCAGAGTAATGAAAAATGCGCCAAATTGTAACTGATAAATTAATAAACCTCTTTCCTGAATCTAT
>JAPMOR010089840.1:117579-139613 GCA_026543865.1 Argiope aurantia
TATTTATTCCTAATATTTTATTTATTCCTAATATTTTATTTATTCCTTAATGATTATTTTATTTATTCCTTCTGTCTTTTTAGTTATGTATTTTGAGACAGTAGATGTCCATTTAACATCTGCCATCAGCAATTAAACAGGCAATTTTTTAAAGGTAATGAGAAGCTCAGTTTTTCCATATATATATATAAAGTTGATATCAAAAGTTTTTGTGAATTATATCAAAAATTTCAAACAATTTTATAATTGATTGATGTGCACTCTTACCATGTTGAAGCTTGTACACGATTCGTGTCAGAATTCAAATTTGCTTTTGAAATGTTGCACCTCGTTTGCTGACGTTTTTAATTCCCAACTCTTATCTTTTTATTTGTCATTTATATAGGACATATATTCCCATCCTCTCAACGACAATATCACATGATATCCCACTGCGACTAACGATTGCCCCAGTCTATACTTGTAGGATCAAATAAGCTGTTTTGAATAATCCACAATCAGCAATTGGATTGTTGTTGTTGTTGTTGGGTTTATTGGCCCAGAACCATTCTTGGTTATTCTGCGCCAAGATTATTGTTTAATATCTTCCCAGGCTATAAAATATGTAAGATTTAAAAGGAACATACGACTTAAGTAAAAATCGACAGTTTTTAAAAGATAGCAATGAATGCAGGAAATTCAAATATAAAAATAATTTCCAATAAACAACTAAACTCCTCTAAAAAAGAAAATAAAAATAAGAGAAAATGAAAAATTGTTGTTTTAAAAGCTCAGTCACATACAGAGAACAATGGTAAAAAATGTTAGATACAAGTTAAAAAACGAATAGCTTTTAAAGATTTAAAATTATTTGGATAGAATCCTTCACCAAAGCAAGCCTTGCATGTTAAGAGATGACAAGTGGAAAATGTGACGACGATGAATATTAAAATTAGGACAATCAATCAAAACATGCTTAACCCTAAAATCAGTATGACATATGGAATACATTTGTGCCCTCTCACCACAAATATCAGCAAGCGGGAGTTAAGCTCAAAGTAGCAGATACATCAGAGGGCTTTCACATTACCCTTGAACACTGTTGAAAGATCCTTGAATGAAGGAAACAGCAATTGCCATCTGATTAGTCCTGCAGTTATAAACATGATTTATATATTGCCTATTTTGTATTCTCATAAATATGCAAAAATAAGCTCAAACTGGACTTTTCTTAAAGCAAGAGTAAGAAACATACTCTATTTTTATATTGTTAGGACACACAAGTGATATTTTCACTAGGATTAAACACGACTTTACTGAATATTTGCATGTTTTTTCAAGCCAATACCTTATCTACTAGAATTTCTAGAGCAATTCTAGAGAATATAAACAGTCAGAAAGTGCTCTTTCTTTCTTTTTTTTCTTCTCTTTTTGTAACCCATCGAAATTTGAAATGAAAAAAGAGTAAAGAATGAAGAAGAGAAAAAAGAAAAATCAGAATATATGAGCAAAAGAATCCATCATTTCTTCACACGTGGAAAGAAAATCGCTTCAATAACCACATCTCCAGAGTTTCCTTTTGGAAGAAAATTTTTCGAAGGGGAAAAAACTTCGAAATACGAAACCGTATACAAAAGGAGAAGCTAGCTGCTGAAAAGGTTATCCCACAAAATGCATCTTTTCTTTTCAAAAAGTGGTGTATTCTTACAGGACCCTGTGGTCTGGAGTAATTCTGAAGAAAGATTTCCCCATTATTGACGCTGGGAAGGGCTTCCTTTTTTTCTCAACCCCAAGAGCCAATTTGTTGCAATTCCTCGAGATGTTCTGTTGAAAGTCACTCAATACGCACTTTTCCTTGTATACAAACGCAGAAGTTGTGCCAATTCATTTCTTGCTCTTAAGAAGTTGTTTTTCCCGTAGAGGAGCTTTTTTTACTTTAAAGAATGTTTTTCTGGACTGCTTTTCCATTCGAAACAAGTAAAAGTGAGCCTTGTTTTGGTGAATGAGATTAGGAAAATTGAAATTTAGAATCATAAAGTCATATCGTTTGTATTACAGAAATACAAAAAAGTGAGCTTTGTTTTAGTAAATGAGAATATGAAAATGATTATCTTATTAAAATTTTAGTCATATGATTTTTATTATAGAAATACAAAGAAGTGAGCTTTATTTTAATAAATAAGAATATGAACATGTTTGTCTTATTGAAATTACAGATTCATAAAGTCATATCGTTTGTATTATACAAATACAAAGAAATACGCTTTGTTCCATTAAATGAGAATAAGCAAATGTTTGTCTCATTGAAATTTTATCATATCCTTTGTATTATAGAAATACAAAAAAATAAGATTTCTTTCAGTAAATAAGAATATGAAAATGTTTATCTTATTGAAACTTATATTTATAAATCCTTATCCTATGTATTATAGAAATACAAAAAAATAATAATAATAAGCTTTGTTTTATTAAGAGAGAATATGAAAATGATTTTGTTATTGAAATTTCGTTTCATAAATTCATGTCATTTGTATTATAGATACATAAAAAGTGAGCTTTGTTTTAGTAAAGGAGAATATGCACCACATATTTGTCTTATTGAAATTTGGATTCATAAAGGCACATCATTTGTATTATAGAAATGCAAAGAATTGAGCTTTGTTTTAGTAAATGAGAATATGCAAGTGTTTGTTTTATTGAAATTTCAGATTAATGTATTGATATCACTTTTTTTATGCACTACTGACATAAAATAACTTAGCTTTGATTTTGTAAATGAGAATCTACATAAATAAATCTCTTATGAGACTTCCAAAATATGCTTATTCATTTATAAGATTTGGCAATATCTACAGTAACTTTTCGTATCAAAACGCAAATTTTCTGCTAAAATTGCAGTTTACGAATTATTAATGTTCACGGATTGAAAACGATTATTAAGGTTTATTAGTGTTAGATCATGAGACTTCGAAAACCTTTCTGAACCATATAGTGAGTATATAATTTTTAACGTTTCGAAACTGATTGAAACTTTGTTCCCATGCACATGTTAATACTGATCTAGCTTTCAAAATACATTAATAGCTCGAGAAATATATTTCTGCAGTTGCAAGAATGCTTTTGGTTTAAAATGTGTTTTGCTTTGTTGCAACAAATGTTCTTCCTATCGATTTTTAAATCGTGTTATTTGGTGCAATACAATTGAACAGAAACAACGGTATTCTCAAAAATATTGATGACTATGGTTCCAAGACATTTATGTCCAATAAAGCCCAGAACTCAAATGTCTATGTGTACACAATAAATCTCGTATTTTGTCTGGAAATTTTTTTAAAAAATGTAAATTGGCAGAAAATTGCAAAAATTCCTTCGGAAGAGAATTTCCTTCATGATAATTTTGGCCCGTTGAGGAGGGGAGCATCATCCCTTTGAGACGAGATTAGCCTCCCCCCCTCCTAAAGATCCAACTGCTGCCGTCGCTACTGAGCTTTCCTAAGAATTTCAAGAAAATGCATTGTTTTTGATTGTGAAAATGATTACAATCTATCACTCTTGTTCATTTTTAAAATACTTCTTAACTTGAATTCGTTTCGAATATTTTAATGTATACTTCGACAAGAATTTATTTCTATATTGGTTGAATTGGTGGCAAATATTTATTGAAAACTGACAAAATGGACAATAAATATTGTGTTAATGAACCGATGAAGGATTTTTCGAGCTTCTTGCCATCATTTTCTGTCCCAATTACTTAGCCCTAATGGCTCGACCATTAAAGCTGCAGAATTCCTTGAGGTTCTTTCCCAAACTTGCTTGGTTATTCTTAAATCTTAAAAGTTAAATTGCAGTGAAAATGGGTAAAACTATAAAAATTAAGGAAAAGAAAATAAGAAACGAAGCAATAGGTGGGAAATAAGTGTTGGCACTGTTCGAAAACCAGCTTGAAAGTATCACAATTCCTTTGCCATTCAACAGCGAAAGTCGAAACTCTATGATTTCTCACACTATGTTTAGAAATGGATGAACATCTATAGGCACACACCAAATTTCGCCAAGTGCCGTATGATGCTCCTCCCTTCATCCCAAGCTAGGCTGGCCTTTTTTGTTTGTTTGTTTTGTTTCCTTTCGCTTCGCTTTTCCGTATTAACTATTATTTTATCACTTTCTAAATGCCCCTATATAAACTCATCTGCTTTATTACACATACATTCTCTTTCATTGGACGCCATCAATTCGTAAAACGGGTGCAATAGTAATTTTATAAAGTACAAATCAGATAGTTCCAATTATAAATAATTAATTGTGGGTTATTTAGAAGTAAAAAAAAATTTAAGTTGTATTTGAATCCTATTTATAATAAAATATTTTTAAAACGGTGGTTATTTCTGAACTTATGGGCCGTAATTGAATATATTACGTTTGTATCCCTTTAATTGATAAGAATACTGTTGATAGAGTTGCTGATAGTTCATGCTTTTTAAAAGTATATGAAATATCGCAGCCATTTTCTCAACAACATTTATATAAACTAAGCTAAATTTTATAGCAGATTGTGAATCTTTTATTCAATTATTATCATAAAATTTCTTTCTCACTTCTGTCAATGCATTTATCTCAAATCTCATCTCATTAATTAACAGTAATCATCCGATCATTATTTAATTACACGATTATGATCATGATAATGGAAATATTCCCAGCAATTAATTATTTCGGGAGTTATTAATCTATTCAATATTAATAATAGCACACACTCTTGATTTGTGCTTAGTTAACACTATAAAGTATTATTAGTGCCATTGTGGATTTGAGAGCTCTAACTATTTTGATATAATAAACCGTTTTGGTGAAATTGATAAGAGTGGAACCCAACAATTCCACTTCAAGCAGCTATAAGTACTGATTATCTTTGAATTTCCAATTTTCCTTATTTAAATGGGATGATAATTATGATAGATCTTTGTCACCGTAAAATTTGAGATGAATATTCTAAATCTATTTTATTCATTATTATAACTCATATTTCACCCCTATAATTTTAAAATCAAATGCAGCATCTTGAGAAAATGTATGTCTACCATTACATATAATCAAGATTTCTGCGCATATACAAATATGTAAACATAATTGTGTAGTTGCGTTGGAAAAGAAAAGGAATTTTTAGTTTCAACTTTGATTCATTATATCCCTGGAGGCATAATTGTACAGATAAAAAGCAGTAAGAGATGCGTCAGTCTACATCGCGACACAAGAATTAAAAAGATAAATTTTTCCTTTCAGTGATTTTATTATGAGATTTTGATAGGGATTTCCTTCACACGTACCGACTTAGAATCTTAGTTGTCTTTAAAAGAATGTTGTAAGTATTAGGTATTTTTATCCCATTACTTGGAAGTAAAAAAATGCTAAATTCATCAGTTTTCTAAACCAAGTGTTAAAATAATTAAATTAAAAAGTGGGCATTGAATCAGGAAATGTGAGACCATTTTAGAGTGGAGGTAACATGGGCTAATTTAAGATAAAAATTTGGAAATTAATTAAGATTTAAATAATTAGATTTTAAAATATTATCACACACACACACACACACACATATATATATATATATTTGTGTGTGTGTGTGTGTGTGTGTGTGTGTGTATGTAATAATACTGTGTAATAATATAGTGTGTGTGCTCGACTTCGGCAACAGAAGGTTTCAGGTACGAGATCCGATTCCGCCGAAGAACCTCCTGTAAGCTTGTATGGTGCACGCCAAATCCAAACGTCTTCCCGCTGGTATGGAGAGGAGTGGAGGCGCCCTCGTCATCTGACCGCGGTTCCAAATGACGAGGCCCGTCCTCAAATAGCCTGTGTTGCTTTAAAACGGTACGTTTATATAACTAAACTAAGCCAATGCTACTATAAAGATGTAAATGCTGGTTACGTGTCCATTTTTGCCACTACCTCCTCTCTTGCCTCTACCTCCTCTCCTCTTGATGTACCTCTGTTTTTGAAATCTTTCCTCTGAAAGAAAATTCCTCTAAACAAAAAGTTACAAATGGAGAAATTTGGCAAATAAATTTATTCCTATGGTGCAGAAATTTGATAATCTAAGACGATCTAGTAATGTGAGACGCGCATAGGTTTGTGAATTGACATTTTGCTCCAATGAAACATCTACGACTTGGCTTTCTCTTCGACTGAAAGTTTTAAACGCTCTATAATCACGGGCTGTACTATACTTATATCAACTGGATGAAATTTATATTTAAAGAACATTTGAATAGGAATGAATCCAAAATCCCACTATTCGATTAAATTTCTCTTTACTGAAAAAAGAACCTGTTTTCCAATACGTTTTGAAATACTGAAACTTCCAATTCTCTGTTCGAGATTCCGATGGATATAAAGCACACCAGTCCCCTTTAAAATACGAATCATTAATGAAATCATGTTTCGCTACTATGGATCTGAATTTAGAAGATAACCATCACAATTTAAAGCTCAGCTAATGTAAGCTTTAAAACCCAGCGGATGTGATCTCCTCAAAAGTTTCTCATATACTTTCTAACAAACTTGTCATTCTAGACAATGCCTTACATGATATCGGTGTGCAATACTTACAAAATATTAACTTTTGCCGTGAATTTTGTGTTTTTATTAAATCTATTTTGTCACCTTTGGTGAGTTATTTGGCTATTAATCCCTGGTATACGGTTAATAGTATCCGAAAATCGAATTTGTGTTTCAACTGCGTTATTCACAACCTATTATAGCAAATTTTGTGACAGAACTAGAATTGTGGTCACAAAAATCATATATCATGTTTGATATATTTAAATCACTGTGGTTTTGGGCCATCTTGATTACATTTTCAAAAAGTATAGTCAGGCAGATGATCAACTCCCTGTTGGATTTGACTCAAAATGCGACATGTTTCTGCACTATAGATGTTAAATCTGTGTACAGAATCTACCTACCTTTCTTCATTTTGTATTCATCGTGTTAACTTACATTTGAACAGCCGAACAGACGAACATCCTCGCAACATATTTTATTTAAAATTTAATAAAAATCTACAAATTTGGTATAAAGACCGTACACCAAATTTCAACGTTCTAGTTCAAAGCGGATTTTAGTTATCTTTATCACAGACAGACAGACGGACATTTTCCATAATGTGTTTTTTGAACTCATTAAGCTCTAAAACGTTTAGACTAATCAAAATCTCGAGTTCGAATTCTTTGACGATTACTATATTTTCCTATACTACGTATATGAAAAAGTGAAAAATGAATTTCCTAAGTAATTGAAATAAGGAATGCGCATAGTATGGAAAGTCAGATTGCTATTGAATGTTTCATGTCATGGGAAGTTGCGAATTGTAGCAATTCAATTGGAACTGTCCAAGCCCCTAAATTAAAAATGTTTCATCAATAGGTTAAAATTAATGTAAATTTTTATTTATCTTGTGAGTATAATAAATTTAAATATTTTAAAACGAACTAAATGGCACTCTGGTAGCATTTATAACTGGAAGGTTAGAAAGATTTCAAATCAAATATTTCCTGAATTATGGAATTGAAATAAACAAGATATTCTTTTTGCGGGAAGAATAAATTGCATTTTTATGAAATATTTATGGAAAAATATTCATCTTGTATTTACAATACGGATGGCACGTACATTTTGCGTTGTTATATTCCGAATACAGAACAGGCCCACTCTTGGTATTCAATTTCCAAGAAACTGCCAACCTTTTTACCCTAAAACCGTAGATGCATTTTGAGCACAAACTTAACACCCAATCTCTCCAAGTAAATACATATGCAAGGAAAGAACAAAAAAAACCACCGTTATTTACCAGAAAAAAGCAGATGAGTCCGGAAGCAAGATGGGTAAAAAAAAGGCAAGGTTACCCGAGAAAAGGAAGTGTTTCGGTGCTCGAAGAAAATGCAGTACCAAATACAAAAACAAATACAAGAATATTCCCTTTAAGTGAAGCATAGAAAATGCTCTGCGAGTGTTTTTTAATGTCGTGGAATGAAACTTCCTTCATACTTCCGTGAACTTTGAGAGAAGAATGGAAAGTGGTAATAGTGTATCTTTGGAATATTCTTTTTTTTTTTTTTTTTCCATTCCCGCTTCTTTTCTGCATAAAGCTTTGTTCGAAAATGGCGCTGGATTTTTCTAGAAAAACGATTCGCTGCCGTTGAGAAAGAAAAGTGTAGTCGTTTGCTTTTATTTAAATTTGACGTAAAGTAATATTCTAGCGAGGGAAAAAGACAAGAAATTGGGCGTTTTTGCTTCGATTTCAGCCGTTTTTTATTTTATTATTTTTATTTTATTGTTTTGAAGAAGAGATTGAATTGACAAAACGTGGGCAGGGAATAGAGTAGTCCAAAGCCGTGCTTTAAAACGAAAAGGGTTGAAACTGAACTCAAAAATTGATCTTTCGCTTGAGTTTTTTAGAATTGTTCGATAAATATTATATGAATCAGTTTTTAAAAATTCATTTCTAAAAAGTCGAATTTTCTTAGTTAATTATGTTCCATTTCTTAGTCATTAATTTATAAAACCTATTTTCATTGTTAAAAATGATGAAATTTATTAGTAGGTTGCGCCATTATGAAATAGATTTTAATTCCAATGAAAAGATAAATTAAAGATTAAATTCATTAAATGTTTATACTAGTACCAATATGAACTGAAATATAAATATATACAAGCAACAAATCAATATAAATATATCCAAGCATCAATATCTTTTGATAAAAAATATACAAGCAAACAAAAGTTCCAAATTTGGTAAATAAAAAAATTGATTCCAAATTTTATTTTTAAAAACATAAACAAGTAAAGTTAAACAAAAGTGCTAAAAATTAGAATTACAAGATAAGTTTAGTTGTATCTAAATGTCATCTTAAAGCATCTTAGAAATAAATTTGCGCTAGACATTATAGATATGAACTGAGGTTCAAAGAAATAGGACGAAAACTGACCTGGCACACCATCTTCTAAATTATATACCATACCAGCAGGAAGACATTGAAGTACAGGAGCTAAATCATAAGCACCGATTCAGGCTTAAATTTTTGTGAGATATGCGAAGTACAAAAAGGAATCTAACTCTCTCAAAATAAATTTTACGAACTCTGTTGTGAAATGAATATTAATTGGTTTGATTTCGGGAAACAAAATATAAACACTTAATCAAGAAATGAAAACAAAACAAAATCAGAATTACAAGATGTAGCTTTCAATAATAAATCTGCAATCCGCAAAACCAATGGTTATTTAATGCAGATGTATTTATAGCTGTACTTTGGATATTTTATAATAAATTTGTTTTCTCTCACTTTAATCTAACTTGACTTAATTCATCACTATAAATTAACACTGGCAAAATAGTCAAATTTCATTAAATAATGAGCTAAATTTCTGAAATTCTGCATAGCTATCTGTCCCCGACAAAAATACAGTATTCTACACAGTATACGATTAAACGGTTAATCGTATTTAGTTTTGAGTGTACATGCGATTTGCACCATCTTATAATGCATTTGAAGAAAACTGACTTAATATTTCTTAATAATTTAGATAATAAAGTGTGAAATATATTAATAAAAATATAATAAATGTAGAAAACCTATATGTATCGTGGCTTTGCAAGTGTAGAAAATATATTTTATCGTATACCTACTTATGGTATCTTGCATTGTGGTTTCTTGTTTGCATTCGCTATACATGATATATTCTAAAAGCATACTGGAATCTTTTTCGTGTCATCATGTAGATACAAATTCTCCTAAAATGAGAGATATCTGAAGTTTCCAATCATATTTAGGCAATTTAATATTTATAAATTAATTTTAGATCAGTTCTATAATTGCTAAAACAACAGAAAACAATACGATAAAGAAAACATGCCACAATAAATATAAAAAATTCTGAAGCACCTATTAAATATTATGTTTGGATTGAACTCAAATTTACTACAGTTAGGTTAGATTTTTAAACAGTCTGTCACGTTTTTATATTTTTTATTTGTCCTTCAGATGATGAGAAAAATTATTATTACGTTACCTTTTAGTTCAGGATTGAAACCAGTAGAAATATCCAAGAATATTTTCTCGCATACTATCTGGTGAATTTACTGTGCCTTTCCCCAATATAAAATTAGGGAGAGCCGACAAAACCATGAATGCCACGAGTACACAGATTGTTATTTTCAGAGAGTACAGCTCATGTGAGTTGTGTAGAATAGCAAAGAACACCGCATATGTATTATGAAAACTTTTTTCCGGACGATTAAAATCAAAATTTGACTTAGAACTACGATCGCAAGATCGCGTATCAAATTTAATTCATTTAAATCATTGCTTTCTGGGATAATCACATTTACATGTTTTTAAAAATACAGAAAGATAATTGATCAACCCCTCGAAAGATTTATTTCAAAGTTTCACAAGGATTTACATTTTAGGTGAAAAGACAATATACCAAATTTGATCTATCTAACCCTTTATGCTTAGTACTTATCGCAACTGTCGCACTCAGTTGTTTTTAGACAGGTGGACAGTCAGACATTCTTTAAATGTATTTCTTCAACTTTTTTTGGAAATCCGTAGATTTGGAATAAAGACCACATACTAAATCTCAGCTATCTAGCTCAAAGAGTTTTAGGGAGGGGGTATCTTATTCACAGACAGACAGGTATGATCTCAAAAATTTTTTTCTTGAATTTAGGTAGATCTAAAAGATAAAGAAATTCAGCGATTTGGTATAAAGACTACATATTAAATCTCATCTATCTATCTCAAAGAATTTTGGGTGTTTATCCTATTCACAGACCGATATATATAATTTCAAAAATCAATTTCTTGAATTCAGGTAGATACGAAACGTGAAGAAACATTTTTAGAAATCCAGAGATTTGGTAGAGAGATCACATACCAAATCTCACTCATCTAGTTCAAAGAGTTTTGGGGGCTTACTCTATTCACATACAGACATACATAATTTCAAAAATTGATTTCTCGAATTCAGGTAGATTTGAAACGTGAAGAAACATTTTTAGAGATCCAGAAATTTGGTATAAACACCACGTACCAAATCTCACATATCTAGTTCACAGTTTTGGGAGCTTATCCTATTCACAGACAGACAGGCATAGTTTCAATGATTAATTTCTTGAATTCAGGTAGATCTGAAACGTGAAGATTTGGTATAAAGACCACATACCAAATCTCACCCATCTAGTTCAAAGAGTTTTGGAGGCTAATCCTGTTCACAGACAATCAGACACAATTTCAAAAATTTATTACTTGAATTCAGATATATCTGAAGGTAGAATTTGTCAAAATCTCTAGTTCGATGTTTTTGAAAATTACAATACTTTCTCTTTGTGTATTTCGTATCCAAGAAAGTAAAACTGATTTTTTTTAAATTTAAATTTTACTATTGTTATATATTTTACGAAATAAAATTTTGAAATGATGAAGAAAAATAATCTAAATTATTTCTTTTTATATCTTGTGCTCAAACAAGGAGGGGGAACGATCTCTAAAGATTCCAATGATTTAAAGTTCACAAAATTCGAAATTCCAGAGTATCGTTTAAAAAATGTAAATATTCTGTAAAGTCTACGGATAAGGGAAAAATAGACTGAGGTAATTACGATATCTCTTATTTTATTCGTCGCAAATAAAATGAAAGACCGGGAGCACAATGTGGGGTGCTCTCCCTTAAGCCCCTTCCGAAGAGCAGATAAAGGGGCTTTCTGCGATAGCGAAGAAAGAGCCAAAATGGTCTTCCGATCCACCTCTGATTGCGGTCCGTCTGGGAATCCTGATATTGGTCAACATTAGAAGTCGGAAGAAAAGTTTCTGATGAGTAAAGTCTCGGCCATCGTCTGGTCGAAGAGACCAGTCACACATTACTCTTTTATTTGGCTACCCATTGCTCTAAAAATTGCCTTTTTAGAACTTTTGAGAGTATAGCAGAAAGTGAATTATTTTATTTAATTCTCTAGAAATGAAACGATAATCTTAACTCTCAGAGCACTCAGTTTTTTTGGTAATTAAAAAATGATTGTAACATGAAATAAACAGCTTTAATCTTATGCAGAAATGGTGGAATTTCAAATATGTATAATATGGGGGTGGGTAGATTATTAATCTGGAGTTAAATCACTTATTCGTATCAGGAAAGTATTCTATGCTTTTATAATGCTATAATCCTTTAATTCAAATAAACATTCATTTACATTTATCAGTGAATTTCTTTTTTTGTTTATCAAGGTTACTGGGTTAGTCCATCATTGGAAAAAAATCTAATAGAGCATTAATTTTGATTATTTTGTAGGCTCTATGGAATTGTCTGATATTTTGAGTAATTTTAAATTGACTCAAATTAATTACTCAGTTTAAAAATTGAGTAATTAAATTGCAATTACACAAATGATTAACTAAACTGCAGTTATATTTATTAATTGAAAGCACTGCAGTTGTAATAAATTTCACCCTTTAGATACTGACGTTACTTATTAGTTCCATCAGTTTTCACATGATATTTACATTGAACAAATAACTTTGGGACCCGTTGGGACTTCGAAGTTTATTTAAATACTTTTTTCAGTTGATGGATAATAAACACAAGCTCATTTTTCTTCGAGAACTTACTAGAGACAAGTAAATAAGATGATACAAGAAAGGATGACTGTACAGGATATTGAAAACCATTCATGTATTTGCATATATAAAATATTTGTTTTGAATTTTAGTAAATTATGGTTCTTTTACTGTTTTCTTTCCTTTTCTCTCTCTCTTATATTTTTTGTATTGTATTTACATGATTACTTGTTAAAACTATTCTTCAATGTGTATGTGCATTGAATAACTGAAGTTAATGGAATGGATGAGTAGCAGTACGTTTACATTGTTTCGGTTACCTCAACTTGATGCAGGAAATTTCTAATAAAGGTAACAAGATTTGCGATGAATCAAGCAAAGAGATTTAAGTAAGAGTCTGCATTTTGGTATTTTTATTTTTACCATGCATATAAGTCGAATTTGGAGAAGTTATTGATTTGCTGGAATTAAAAATTACTTTTTATTTCAACTTCAAATGTTTTTTTTTTGCATTTAATACTATACTATTTTAGAAGCTTTAAATAATATTCATGTATTTTTTCGTTGTTTTTTTTATGGCACTTCCCACTTACAAGGCCGCTGTTAAGAAGACAGCGATTTAAGCCGTAAGAGGGAGCACCTCTTGTTTCTAGATAGAACAACGGAAGAACAATCATGCCCGAACCGGGACTCGAACCCGGGACAACAAGGTCACGTGGAAGTCGCGTTACCTCTATGCCAGGACGCCGGCAAATTATATTCATTGTACTATGCACTTCTCCAATTTTCTGTTAATATCTTTCTGCATTCAAATTATATCACAGAAAACAGCAACAGTATCTTAAAAATTCTTCCCTATTGCTTAATTCCAAATTTAAATATTAGTTGTATATATAATATAATATATATTGTATTATATTACAATTATATATATATATATATAATATAACACTTTATACTGAATTAAACTCAGAAAAAAAGCCGATTATTCATGTCTTTAATATAAATAGTGAGAAAAGCGTCAGATTGAAATATTATTACCAACAATGAAATTCAACTTCGTTTTAAAATGTGCTTAAAATATTTTTTAAATGAATTTTTAAAAAAATTAAATATATGGTAAATGATATATAGTTAAAAGGATGTGTTTTTTTTTCTCTTTTAAAATGATGTAAAATGTTTTTTCAGTTCTGTTAAATTAAAAATGTGCTGCAATATTTTCGGAAGATACGGGAAAAAAAGTGTTAAAATCTCTTTTAATTAATTAAAATTTAAAGAAATTACTCCAAAGTGGACTTGCCTTTCAATGCATATGTATATCATGTTCGATAACTATACTAAATGATCTACCCCGTAGAGCTCCTACAGACACATATGCACAGACATTCATTTTTATTATTAGTATTAGTAGAGACAGTAACAATGAATCATCTTTGTTAGTAATTGTTACTTTTGGTTTGATATCTTGAGTGTTTATTTTATTGACTTTTTAATATAAACTGTTGCTTTTATTTTTTCAATATTTATTTTACTTTGATTTCTTTTGATTGAGTGCAAGAATGGGTGGTATTGGTTCTCGGAAAATCTAATCATTCAATCAAGTTTAATTTAAATTTTTTGTACATAATTTTGAGTATTAATTAGATTTATCTTTTGAAGAACTGTTATTAGATGTAAAATTGTTTTGTTCCGACCGAGATGGGTTATTTTAAAAATAAAAATTTAATAACTTTGCTTAATTGCTTTTAAATAATAATTTTAAAAACATACATTAATTAAAAAAACAAAATGCATCAAACATTTTATTTAACTATTTTTTTTCTGCTCTTTATTTCTTGTTATGAATATTATGAAAACTTGGAATCAATTTTTCCCCTCAAATTCTGCACAAAACATGGTCAATAGTATGGGGCAAAACTTTAATTATATTGATTAATTAGTAATAACATAATATCATCGAAAATTCAGAAGTGTATTAAATTTCAGAAGGTTAGCACACCAGAAAATGAGGGAAAATATTTTGCAAATTTTCATCTTTGCAAGCATGGCACAAATTAAATAAAAACGTATAAAATTTAAAGAAAAAATCTGCCTGTTTGTCTAATTCGAGCCAAAGACCTTTTAGAATTACGTTTACTATGCATTAATTGTAAAAAAAAGTATTCTATGCTTTACAATGAATTGTTTCCTAGTTTGCTTCAAATATTTTGTAAAGCTGCTGCATCTTTCACAGTCTGCGCTCGCATGATCATACATAGCAGTATGTTGATATTATCTACATACTGAATTAAATACGCTTCACAGTAGCATATAGATATTATCTACATGCTACATTAAGTACATTTTTCTTTGATATACTGTTGGAATTGCACAATACATTTTAGGGTAAATAACGACCCTAAACACGTGTTTGTTTATATTTTTTTATGAACAATTTATTGATCTTAGTTTATTTCAATAGTATGTCGGAATTCTTTCGTGCATAAAGAATAATCTTACATCATATAATAACATTTGTATAATTCGCCATAAATAAATATTAAAGAAAATTGGAGAAATATTTTTAAAATGTATTCGAATTTAAATTTTTTAATTAGAAGCAATTAATTCGAAATATGTTACGTATTAGAAACTAAAATTATCGAGTCAAAAATATGAGTGCGGATTTATTCCAAATAATTTTAAGAAGATTGGAGTATAAATCTTGAAAATAAACGTAACCGCTCATTTTAGGGTTAACTCTGAAATCAGCAGTTTTAAAGTAGCAGTTTTCAGCAGTAGAAAGCTATTTTGGAGGACTATATCCAGAAAAATTGTTTATCATTGTAAATTTAAATTCACTACTTCCTTTTAATTGGGAAGTTTAAATTGATTCATAAATTTTGTTCAAGTTGTATAATAAATAAAACTAAATATAATGAAAATAAAGTAACGAGCTTTGCTGGAAATATAATTGAACACGTCTTTAAAGCTAACAAAGTAGTATTACATAATAATTATTTAAATGTACAAGGGGTGTTCAAATGAAAAAATACGAAACGGAAGTGTGGGTATAAATGAAGACTTTATTCAAAGTATACATCATAGGCCTGAACACAACGATCCCATTCATTAACGAGCCGAAGGATTCCTCGTTCCCAGAATTCCTGTGGCCTTGACAAGACCCAGTCCTTCACAGCGTCTTTGAGTTCGCCGTCTAAGGTCCACTACTTGTTGAATACAGAAGAACCATGAACTCCTGTGTGTACTGTGTGACATTCCGAAGATCAAGAACAAAAGACAACTCACGTAGGGTGTGGTTCTGCTCCATGATAACGCAGGTCCACACGTCTCCATGGTCACACACGCGGAAATGGCCAAGCTCAAGTGGGAGCAGATCGACTATCCACCCTATAGCCCGGACATGTTGCCCTGCAATTTCCATGTGTTTGGTCGCTTGAAAAAACATCTGAAAGGGAAGCGTTTCAACTCAGACGGGAAACTCAAGGACGCTGTGAAAGACTGGGTCTCGTCATCACCACAGAATTCTGGGAACAAGGAATCCTTCTGCTCATTAATCTATGGGATCGTTGTGTTCAGGACTATGGTGTATATTTAGAATAAAGTCTTCATTTATAACCACAGTGTCGTTTCGTACCTTTTTATTTGAACACCCCTTGTAATTAATATAAGATTAACAAGCAATAATTATTTATATTCAATATTTTGTTTTAAAGGACGATTGCGAATACTTTTTACCAACACTTCGAATAAGAAAAAGTAAAAATCCAAAAAAGAATATTACCCTGTCGACTTTGGAATTAGCTTCGTAGTAAAGTAAAGAAAATCCAATTTGGAATTTGTTAGAATTAATAATTCTATTAAAATTATATATATATATATATATATCCGTAACTTAATGATAAATTTAGTTCAAAATTTCTTACAACCCGTATTTATGATCTGAAAAGCATACAGAAAATTCGCATACTTGGCTAATTTATAACGATTAATATATATCTCCTAAAAGAACGTACTGCTCGAAGTAAATCAATACAGACATTCCTTGCCATATTTTTAACTAGCCGCCTTTGGCGACCAGCCGGTTCGCCAGTATTACCGCTCGCTACAATTTTCAATTAAATATTTTAAGTAACTGGTCTCTTAAAGGATTCTCAAACAAAACATTTTTCATCTTCAAATTTTGATAGTCATACCAAATTTATATTGTTTAGAACGTTTCGTTCAATTTACTATATATATTTTGCTAATTTGTTGCCATTTCCGGTAAAACTTCAACTTTAATTAAAAATGTAAATGACGAAATTGCAATTAATATTAAGATATTTTTTAATAAAACCAAGCGTTTTATTTTATTTATCATCTTTATTGTTATTTATTAATTATTATTATTATTGAATATGAGTATTGCAAACAGAATCACTCGGTATTTAAGTCTTATGTTAACTACAAAATATTTTTCATAGTTTATGTAATATCTCAAACAATAATTCAACAAAAATTTCTGAGATTCAGTATAAAATTCAGTTTTTAGTTTTGCTTTCAAAAGGATTGAAATGAAATCAATAATAATATTTTGTTCCTGCTTATAAATATATTTCAAAAATTATGAAGTCTAAATTTAATGCAGTAAGGTATCATATTCTGATAAATATTCTGGACACACCAAATTTTAAATAAATGAATGAATGTTTCTATTTTCCACGATCAACTAAGACTTATTTATGAAGTTTTAAATGTTAAAAATTTAGAAAAACTCGCCATTTTCATAATCTTAGGCCAATTAATCTTGAGAAACCTGCGCGCTTATTGGCGTATTTTCTTTGAAACGATCGATGAAAAATCTAAAATTATCCTTTTTTTTATTGAATAGTGATATTCAAATCTTCATAAATCAGTCAGTTTAAGTGATTTGAAATTAACTCTTAAAAGTCAGTGATTTAGTTGATTGGAAATTAACTCTATGACCACCATAAAATCTGTGCTTTCTCTTGTGGTGTATGCATTCTCCTTAATATCCGATCGAATAAAACATCACATACAAAAGTGCTACATAGAGCAAGCACATCAAAAGTAAACATAACATTTCAATAGTTGCCAAAAACAAAAGAGAGAAAAATGCAATTAATAAGCAGACGATATTCAGAAACGTACAGATGTTTAGACAGGAAAATGAAATTATCTGAAATTAAAAACACGCGCAGACGATATTTACAAAAGTAAAAATATTCAAACCTGAAAAGGAAAATATATGAGTTATTCCATCAATAAATGCCATAAGTTTGTTTACATATTCATTATTTTATGAGTCATTAAATATCAAAATGGATCCGGGACTGAATAAACACCCTGTATAGAGAGTGTAAAAGTTCATAAAATAATTTTTCTTGAACTTATTTTTTAGAAAAAATAATATTTCATATTTGTTTCATTTCCTACAGACAGGTGCCGAAAATTATATTTTTGCAGATTTCATTTCCAAAAAGATTTAATTTATTTTCAGTTAGAGCTTTAATCAATGTGATGGCAACACTTTGAAAAAAGCTATTTTTTTTCTCATGAATGCGAAACGTGCTTAATCCTCATTTTTATTTTTGACGAAAAAAATTATTGAAAAACATAGTTAAAATATTTATTTAAAAATTCATTAAAAATAGAAATTTAATTTTAAAATTAAAACAGTAGTATCATTTAAAAGATAAATGTTTGATCTTTAACTTCATGTAAAAATCTTTTTTGTGCGGTAATATTTTCGGCAGTTATAGCAGAAACACGTCAAAATTTCGCTTAATTTTTAAATAAATAAAATTCTAGTTAAAAATTCGAATAAATAACCCCCAGGTGCACATTCCCGGCCTCCAAGGTATACACGTGCCAAATTTGGTAGCTGTAGGTTGAATGGTCTGGTCTGTAGAGCGCCAACACACACACACACACACATTGAGCTTTATTATAAGTATAGATTTATCAAGTACTAAGTTATTGGTATGTCCCTGGGTAGATAAATTGACAAGTAATCAACCTTTGACGAATTTTTATCAAAATGTGACACAGAACTACGATTCAGAAGATAAAACAATGAGCTAAATTTCATCTGTCTTACTCATTTCGTTTATATCTTTACACGCACATGAATGAAAATATGGTCTTCCTTTTTACAAATTTCCATAATATTTTGATAAATTTAATGTATTACGACTTCAATACTTTTTTTTTGTTCGTATACTTCGTATTCAGGAGAATAAGCATTGAGTTCTAAATTGCTTTTAATATTTAAATTTGCAGTTATAAAAGATATATATCATTAGATTGTAGCTGTAATTATTTAAAAATTAAAATATAATTATTGCAAGAATATAGTTGTGTATAAATTTTTAAAAATATGAAATAGATTTAAGATTTATAGTAAAGTTATATGTACGTTTTGTTCTTAAATATTTATTTAAAAAAGAAAATCAAGCATCCAAAATCGTAGATAAAGCCTATTTTATGGTTTCAAAAATAAATTTTGAATGTTACAAATAAAATGGATTTCGAACAAAATTATTATTGCTCAAAAAAACCACCTACACATAATTTACGCTAGAAAGCACTTTATTCATTTATTTATTGTTCATTTGCGAAGCAATTCTTCATATTCAAACTTCAACGGAAATGCTTTAAAAAGCAAACGGCAGATGGAACGACAGCTTAGTTCGATTTCATAATTTCAAAGGTAGAAAGTTTATTTATTAGGATTGCTCGTTTAATCTTAGAAGTCATATATTTATGCGCAATTTTTATCTTGTTTATTAATGCTGAGTTGAGTAAAGTAAATTTACCGAAACAAAACAGTAGAAAAATCGTTTGGCAACTTAATTAACTTCGAAAGTAATTAACAAATTTTGATCTCGATCATTCAAATGGTGAGAGTTTGATAAAAATTATATTCAAAAATTACCGGTTTCGCAAAATATTGCAACTTAAGTCTTTCTTTGAATATTTCTGAAATGTAATTTAAATTAGAAGTTTTCTGAATGAAAAGGTTGCTCTTGTACATTAAACAGTTTCAGAATAAATGGATGTGGAATCGAAAAATGCTTTAAGCCTTGTCTCGTCTGCGGCGAGAAAAATTCTTAAAACTATTTTACTGCTGAAAAAAGAACAATTCTCAAATTGCAATTATACTGAAAGCCAAACGACTTTTGTAGTTTGGCACTAGACGAATTGTAAAAATTTTCTTCTAAAAATTAGTCTGAAAAAAAAAGCAATAATGTCACCTTTAAATTATCTTTCTATTCGCAAAATATTTGAAATGTAAATAATAATTTTTCATTTCATACAAACTTCCTTTAATTGTTTTAATTATTTGCGATATAAATTAACATATAACATAATATTTTATTAATATCACAATTACTGAAATAATTATTTTAATTTTTTTGTCTAGCATGAACGTATAGTAATTATACGTTTATGATGAAAAGTCAAATAATATTTGAAATTTCGTATTAAAAATGAATATTTTTCTAAACGATACTTTTTTAAATATAGGCATAGTTCAGAAGTTATACGTTTATTGCACAACGCAGATTTTACGTAAATCTATTAAATAACGCATTTTATGCTGAAGATAGTAGAGGTTACAACATTATGAGATTCATCTACGTTTGTGTTATTTGGCGAATATTGTTGTAAACATATACCTTATGATAATAAGTAACATTCAATATAACAATAAATTAACTCTATTCACATGCATTTGAGCATCGGACTGAAGTTACCTCCAAATATGTGGCCTTTTTTGGTACATGTATATGTATAAAACGCATAGATTATTAATATCTTCCCATCAGTTTTTTTTAATTATAAAGTTCTCTAGTATAGAACGTGCAAAACAGATTGAAAAATATACTTCAAAAAATTTTCAAGTTTAACATTTAAAAAATATTTAATAGTACACGTATTTTTAATTTACTTTTTTAAATTCATTGTAAAGATTTCAAATTTTTTTAAATATATTCTGCACTTGATATCAATAACGTTAAATCTCATATAACAACGTAAAAATAAAATTAAAAATATGCTAGCGAATCAGTTTGCAATATAATGAATTTAAATAGAAATTAAGGCAAAATATTTTAAAGACCTGAAATCGTTTAAGCCTTTGGAAAACTCTTTTTACGTATATATTTTGAATTTTTCAATAACATTAAACCAATATCCCACCATTTAAGATGAAAAAGATTCCATACTATTCCAATCTGAATCCTTTTAGAATACTCGAAAATAAAATAATGTTTTTCTCATTTATTAAAATGTTTTCTTTGATATCAGAAATTATTGATAATCCTTTAAATATTTTGAAAGCAATCCACTAAATCCAAATTTCCACGATGTAAGAATTACGACATATTAGTGTAAATTTAGTATGAAGATATTCTTTTTAATTTTTGAAGATTAATTTTGTAATTAATTTTTGAGTGATATAAATTTTCAAATAAAACAGTATTTTTTAAAAATTATATTACGCTATGAATTTTGCAATGTAAATAGCTTATTTAAGACGTTCTAGATTTTGAGTTAATGATTTTCGGTAAAATATTTTATTAGTTTTATTGTTTGGACATTTATAATCTCCAAATTAAATGTAGAAGTTAGCTTCTTAAAATCTAATTCATAATGAGAAATAAACATGCTTAATAAATTTTTTTTCGTCATCTTAACCATGACAAAAAATTTATTTTAATTATTATTTAACAATTATCGAAAAACATTGAGCGTATGAAATATAAGCGAATCTGGAGAAAGTAAAATCGTTCAACATTACAGTTACAGTTAACCTGATGCTTAATTAGAAAATAAAAATAATATAGTTATAATGTAAAATCAGTTAATATAAAAATTATATAGTAAATTAAATAATTAATGCGTTAAATTTTTTTTTTTTAATTTTGTTGTAGCCAATCCACTACTGTTTATTTGACACACTGTGTCTTGTACTAACCTGTTTTGTAAGTCTATGTCTTATAACAAACTGTCTTGTCTTCTGACTATCAAAAAGACAAATTGTGTCTTGTCATCCTATGACTATCAAAAACACAAACTGTGCCTTGTAAGCTCTTTTATATAAGACTTATTCCGCCTAAACTCCATTAATATATAGTTTGGCTACAAAGATACAAGGTCAAATTTCAATTAAATTGCTTGTTGTATTTTTGAGGTCATTTTCACATCTATGCGAAAAGAGAAATCGATGCACCTTTGACAGATTTAACCCAAAATTTAATATGCATTTATAGATTCAGAGATAAAAACAATTATAAGGTGAACTCCATTTGTCTAACTCGCACCATTTTTCAATGATCTTGTTCACAAATGTATATAATTTCAAAAATGTTTTTCTTTTCTGTTTAAGGTGGATCTAAATCATGCAGATTTATCTTGAAATCGAATTTTTCA
>JAPMOR010089840.1:139623-191500 GCA_026543865.1 Argiope aurantia
TGTATCACTAAGAAATGCTTGTCGTGGTCGAGATGGTCACTGGAGGGTTTCCTTTAAGCAAAACACATTTGTACGCCAATATATCTTGAACGTTATGCAGGAAAGCAATCTATCCTCAAATTTCAGTGATAAGTCAGACTTCAATATCGTGTATCTCCTAAGTAGTCTAAGGTCACTTTTGCCATCAACTCATAGAATTGGATAGATACGCTATAAAAGGAGATTTGGACCACCGCATTCTCCATATTGTTACGAACATCTAATTTTGCTTCCTTGCGCAGAAAGTTCTGGTAAGAAAGACAGTTTTACGGATGTAATAATGTTTGTTGAATGGAATGCTGGGTAAATGGCGCTGGTCTTAGCGACAAACTTTGAATCATTTGTGACTTGGTGATTAATTTAGCGACAACAGTGAAGGATCAAAAATATTTGAGAATATTGACAATAACTCTATGAGAACTCGATTTCCAATATTTGTTCTGGAATATTTGACACCTTTTTTCCAAGGCTTTAAAACCCCGAAAGATGAATAATATGTCATACGACTTAAGTCTCTCTTTGAAATGTTTTCTCCTACATGTTCTGTCTCATCACTTCATGTTTCTACTGCTTGTGTGCTGATGTTTATTGAGATTACTGTTTGATGTACGATTCATCTGTGCTTTATTACCTATGTATTCTGTTTCATGTAGAATACAACATGATTTGCAATTTTTCTTTCATCGCAATCTCACAGAACGGATATTTTTTTTTAAAAGTTCAGTAGCTATAGGATTAGTTCAGTGCCTGACAAATTATTTTTATAGAGACAAAGGGAACAAATTGTAGAGAACTGCAATATTTGCATATCATTCCATTTGTAGAAGATATTAGTGCAACATCCATATCACTCATAAAAAAATAATATTGTTAATTTAAGTAATTTATTGTCAATTCCGAGTAATACAAATTTTAAAAAATGTGTGTACGCTTAAATAAACTTTAATTATTTAATTCATGGTTTCATGTATACAATTTACGTAATTTATATGCAACTGAAAATGCAGACTTTAATCTACATTTAAATTAAATGCTTTTGAAATTCTTCCTTGGTCATTAACAGACTTCGAAGGAAATGCTTTTTGCTTTAAGTTATAAATTTAATTTACATATAACTATTTTAGATCATGTACTTCTATTTTAAGCTTTTCAGTTTCGCCACCATTTAAATTTGCAACTACGCTTCATACCTAAATTTTTATATATCTGAAATTCATTATTAATTAGCTTTCATTTTTATATTTGATGTTGAGGTTTATTTTTAAATATCGAAACATTATTATTTTTTCAAAAACGCGTCGAAAATAGAGAACCTTAGAATTTATATTTCCCATTCTGAAGTCATGAGTGGTGTAGAATAAATTATAAAATTTTTGCCTTCTATTTTTATTTATTTTAGTTGCAAAAATTGTTATAAAATTTATTGTAATTATAAGTATTTTCTGAATTTTAAAACTTAATTTTAATTAAACCGCTTTATTTTGACTGAGAAATATGTAGTGGCGGGGAGGAAGGGCATGTGGCAGATAGAAAATTTACGTAGAAGTTAAGTCAAGTTCCGTTCCCTGGTGGGTTAGGACAACACTGAGGCATCGTGTTGCCTTTATTTCCATTACAGGTTATTTTACCACAAGACTAGACAAGGATATTAGGAAACCGAACACAGTTTCTTATCTTTTGCCACAGCGACGATATTCATTCAAATGATCTGATGGTTTTAAGGAAAGAGGGGATAAATTGTGGTCGTGGTTACAGTGAAATCTCAATAATGTATATATATATTCTTTTTCTGATTCATATCACTTTATTTTAATATTATAAAACTTATTTAAAAAGGCGTAAGAACTCTTTGACGCTTCTGACATTAAAAATTTGTGTTATTCCCTTTTTTTCTTAAAAAGAGGTTAACATTCATATTCTATATATATTTATTTATTTTTATGTATATTCTTTTTATTTATTTTTGTTCATTATAGAAAACCAAAGGTCATGATCTCAGTCATAATTAAATTATAATTATTATAATATAAAATTATATAAAATTATTAATAGCCGATTAACGACTTCGAAGTACAGAACGAGTAAATGTATTGATTCATCTATATACGGTGAGTGTTCATAATGATAAAATCATTCCACCATTTTGTTAAAATGGATTTTTTAAAAATTGAAACAGTGAAGAATTTCTTGTATGGCATCATGTCGTAGGTGGAAAGAATTACAAAGAATTAACTCAATTTAGAATGATTAAATTAAAATCTAAAATAAAATCAAACACCAATGGATTTTTTTTTTCGAAATAAGATTCCATCATTTCCTTGCAAAATTTCCTAAAAATAAAGAGTCATCTGAATAATTATATACAATCATCTTTATAGTAAAAATTTGATCTAAAATTCCGCAGTATATCCATTAAAAAGAATTAGATATTATTTTATATGCTCTACATTTATATTGCGTAGTTGCTCAAAAAGAGTTATTGAAGTAAAAATACTGTAATTATTCCAAAGTATTACTCAATTATATGTGAAATAGAAATTTTTTCTTGTTGAAAAAAATTGTGGAAGCAACATTTAATAATACTATTATGATGCTGAAAGCATATTAATAAATAAAATTAATTATAAAATATTGATAAAAACTATATTGTAAAGCATTTTGAAACTATGTCTGAAGGCAACTAATTTCATTTTCTTTTTACGTGAAATTCTATGATCTCGGAAAATAATATTGGTTGAAACAACGTTTCGAAATTTTTTCCTCTCTTTAAAAAAAGAGAGAAAGAGCAAAGAGGGAGAAAAAATTGAAAGTGCCTTTACTTCATATGAATTAATACTTTACGGTATTTCAACAGTAAATACTCTATATTATTTCCATGTAATCTAGAATAATATATTAATTTTTCATTAATAACATTAAACAATTGCTTTTTATTTCATTTTAAAGGAAATTCAAACATCTAATTTATTTATATGAGAATAACAATCATAGTCTCACGTCGATAGAGATGAAAACAAGACAAACAATTGCCAGTTTGCTTGAAAAAATTTCCTGTTTTGTTAATATAGAGAATATGATTCACAGAAAACTTTACAAGTTAACAAAATATCTGGATTTGCATATATTGAATTATTATATTCGTGCCTTCAGAAATGTGAATTATTTCGTCTATTTAGCAAAATTTTAAAAATTTAGACATAAGATGTAAAAAAGTTGTCATTTAGAATAAGATAAAAAATAATTCATTGAATTCTAGAGATGCTTATTACCTTTGCAAATTGGAATAAGTAAAATATTTTTTTGAAACCGCAGATAAACTTGGATTTATCCATTAGAAAAACTTATTTTATCGCAAATAATTGAAGAGTAAAAAAACTGGAATTATGAATAAATTTTCTTCTAATGATACTCTTAAAATTTTTGTAACAAGAATCAATCATTTTTAGTACGTCTCTCGTTCGAATGTCCCTTTGACTTGATCCCAATTCATTCCAAAGCTTAAAATTTTTATAACATGGCAGATATCAGAAAAAAGCATCGCTTTAAACTAGGAAAGCAAATCTCAATAATATAAATTTATCTCTAAGAATTGAAGTCTAATTAGAATCTAAAATCAAACGTCAAATTCAAAATTAATAAAATCTTTTCAAAACAAAATTAAAAATTGGCTTTTTTTTCTCTTTTTTTTTACACTGATAAAATTAAAAATTTTACCCAACCGAAAAGACGAGGAAAAAAACTAGAAGTATTATTACAACGAAAGTCATCTCTATGTTTGCTATGTTAGTATGTTGTTGTTGTTTCTTAGGGTACTTGCCACGGACAAGCCCGCTGTTAAAGGATAGTCGATTTAAGCCTAAGGGGGAGCGCCTCTTGTTTTTATCGTAGAGCCAACTTGGGCCAAGAGTAAGACTAGACTACTCACGCTTCACTCACTCGCTTGCACAACCCCTTTTTACAGGAGAGCACATTCACACATTTAACAGATAGAACAGGAAGAACAACCATACCCAAACCGGGAATCGAACCCGGGATGCCCAGATCATGAGGTAAATGCAATACCCCTATGCCATGACTCCGGCATGTTGCTATGTTATGTTGCCTAATTGTTTATGATAATAAAACGATTAAAAATATCTTGACATGTTCGAAAATGAGAATTACAGTTTGTTCTGTGACAAAAAAAAAAATGTAAAAGAAAAGGTGCCTCTTAAGGATTACTCAAACTAGATTATTGCATTAAAAATTGTAATTATCATCATAATTATTTTTAAGATGTTTTTTTTTTCATTTAAAAATTCTAAATTCTGTTATTTTTTCTAATATTATCAGAAAAATAATACGCTAAAGTGAATAGAAAATCTCATTTATTATTCTTCTTAATGTATTATTCTATCGAATGTTTTAAATAAATAATTTATTGAATTTTGAGCCGAGAATCTACAGCACGTTGTTTTAGAAAAGTGTATTGAAAGATATATTTCATAAGGTTTTACTGGATTCTTTAATACCTTATTCCGTGCCCCATTAAAAAAATACAAATGATATTGTCCAATTTAGAAAAGTGTTCTTTGGTTCTTTATTTAGGATACTCTTTCTAAAATTTAAGCTAACATCACTATTGGTGAATGTGCATTTTTTATCAAGTGAATAAAATTAATTTGTTAATAAAGAATGGTGTTATCCAAGTAAATCATTGAAACGCTCATTAGAATAAACCATTTTAAGTCGGCCTTTCTGTGAAGAGGAATAAGACAAAAGAAAAATCTTAAAATAATACTCTGTATTATACATTTCTGCAAGCTTTATAAACATCAAGAGTCACTTACACATCTTTTGAAGAAGATTCATAACCACTGCAATCAAATCTAAACCTTTAATTCCCACTCTTTCTTTTGCAACCAAAGCAACTACCACCAAACTTACGTCACTGCACTGACCTTGCACAAGCAGCGTTACGAAAGCGAATTGTCTTTCAAAATGAATTAACCCTCGGGGCGCCTTTTAAAGCTAAAAAGAACGACTTTATCTCCTAGACGGAAGATAGCAAAGTCGAACCCTAATCAACCCCCTCAACCAGAAGTCAAACTTCTCAACGTCAACCCCCCTCCAAACCTTAAGATGCCCCTCGGAAAAAAAGGGCGCACCGCCCCAACTTGAGCGAGAGATTTGGGGCGCCTAGTCAATATCTCTTCAAGTTCCTTTTCCTCTTAAGTACCCTCCAGTTCTCGATAGAGAGCGAGTCTCTGGGGCCTCCCAAAGTCTCTGTAATCCTTGGACCAATAAAACACTAGGTATGCTGTTATCCACCCCCCCAATCCCCCCCTTCTGCTGATGCTGCTAGCCTCCGCCCCATTCCACTCGCACTTCGCTCCTTTTTCCTCGTCTCTTTTCGTTGTGGATTGCTAATCCTAATGGCTTCTAGGACCGGAATGGAATGGGTCTGGCGCCATCTGTTGGTAGAATAGGAAATCAGTTTAGGAAGAATGATTGAAGAGCGAGAGTTGTTTTGTATGCGTTGGTGGTATGAAAACAATAGCTATAAGTTCTTTAATTCTATAAACAAAGTATTAATTTTATTTTATAAGCAACTAATTCTCAGCATAATTTTTCATTTAATCTAAGAAATGAATGAAAATCTTTATAGTAAATGAATTGTTCAATGAAATGTTTATAGTAAATTATTAATGGCGTAGCTTGTAAATATGGCACAAGACAGAATTTCGTCATGTTTCTCTAAGTATAATAATCAACTTGTTATCGCATCAAGTTTTACTTTCTTTGGGAAAGTCGACTAGAAATAAAATAAAAGAAAGAGCGATTGTGATTAAATAATCTGACATCATGCTATATAGGAAATGAATAAAATTATATATGCCGGTTTATTTTCACAAATTCAAGTTTATAAACACTCGTTTGTTAAAGTAAAAAGTTCCTAAACTTTTAATGATAGTTTTATAGACCATTCATTTAAGATACGTGACTAAATTCGGGATGAATTTTTTGGAAAGTCATAATTAAAAAAAAAATTCTTACAATTTCTTGGAAAAAATACATATGAAACAAAAATATATTTGTTAAAAGTCAGAAATATTTTGAAAAATTGAAAGAAATATTTATTTTTGGATTAAAAAGAGACATAAAGCAAAAATCCTCTAGTTTAAAAGTTTATCGAATAAATGTGCAGTCTTGTAGATAATTTTCAAAATATTTTATTTATTTCTCGGATTAAAAAATCAGCCGTTTTTCTATCTATCTATAATTTATGGAGTACAACGAATAAATAACATGAGATTGTCAACTTATTTTAACTTTGTGAAGCGTTCAAACAAAGTGCAAAATCTTTCTAAATGAGCATATTACCTATTTTGTAAATATGTATTAGATTTTAATTTCTGGAGCTTTTTGTAAGAGGAGTTTTGCAAAATTTAGAATTTTTGAAAATAGCATAAAGAAGAAAAATAGTATTAAAATGCTTTTTATGCAAATACTACAAGTTGTGCTCATCTAGAAACATCTGTTACCCTGTTAACAATATCTTAGATCTAATTATCACATATTAGGTAACGAAAATTATAGTATAAAACCTCATGCACATTGGATGTGCATTAAAGAAATTATTATTATATTATTTTAGTAATTTACTAACAGGAGAAAAACGCAGTACCAATTGAAAAAAAAAAGATATAACTTCCTACTCCCCCACGAAGTGGGAGTATAACAATTAGCAAACTGAAAATAAGGCATGAGATGAAGAGCATAACAAAAGTTGCAGACTTTTTTTATTTTTTCAAACAACTTACTTTTTCAACTATCCAGCAAAAAAAATGTAAATAAAACATAAATTTTATGACTCCATTATTCACACTGAGCTTTATTCGGACATATAAAAAAATCTGTCTGAGTTGTTAATCGCCAAGACAGAAGTTGGAACATTTTTAAACTCTACCCAACATTATAGTTGGCACTGAATAATTATATAAACTTTAAAAAATGTAACTTCTCCAAGAATGGACTTAGAAACAAAATTCAAGCGGTTCTATAAATGTCCAGACACACATAGCTTCTCAGAAGATTAAGAATGCTGAGTATAAATGTAATTGATATTTTCATCGAACACTTGATGTTTCAACGAAGTCACCTGCCTTACATATCCTCACTAGATCAGAGGAAATGATCTCCCTTCTTCTGCATCGTGTTATAAAAAATATGGCTTAATTTGATTGTAGTTTCATGTATTAAAAAATGAGTGTGTATTTTGAATATTCTCGCATTGCCCAATCAGGCTTAAAATTTTTCACAGACCAAGGATTTCGATGGAAAAAAAATAATCGTGCCACTAGCTTGTGACATTTTTAATTCCATTACATTAATAATTAATAATTAAGTGGTTACATTAATAATTACATTAATAGTTACATTAATAATTAAGTGGATACACTTGCAAATAAAAGGATTGACATACAGCAGTCCATTTGATCGATCCAAATCTAATACATATCCGAAATGTTAGCGTAAAAATCAACTAAATTAGATTCTTATTTCTTTTGTGAGATTATTTTCACACATAGACAAAGATAAGTAGGGACATTATTCTCCCTTCAACTTTCTTGCATACTTTGCGCAGTATGGGTTGTTTGTGCTTTGTGATATAGTGAAGAAAAGAAAATAATTATTTGCATTTCTTCACTTTTATTGGTTGAATCCCAAATTTGATTTAAAAAAATACATAACCGCTGTAAAAATAACATACCAAATTTCGTCTGCCTAGCTTAATACGTTTTTTTTTGTTATTACTCTTTACGAAGAAAGTGCTTCAAATCATAACAGATTGTGAATTTTAGAGCCCACTTAATATAAATTATTTTTTTCTAAAACGAATAGAAATGGAGTTCATTTAATTCACCATGGAACATATTGCTGCACGTATCAATCTGTTAGAAAATATTAAAATTATATTGAGAACGCTCGTTAAATATTAGATAGGGGACTGTACGATTCTTGAAAGTCCATTATAATTCTAAACATGGTGTTTTAGAACTCAGAAAAATCTTAATCATGGAAATGCTTCAAAATATGGAAGTCAAATTCTTTTGAAAGAGCAAATTATCCTGGCGTAAATATAAAAATATGTGAAAAGGAACAATTCTTGCTCTCTCTCTCTGAGATATGGTTATTATCATTTTTTTTTTCATTTTTCTCCAATACTGATGTGGTTTATTTATGGTTTACCATAGTAAATTTATTTTTCATAGTTAGACGATCTATTTTTAAATTATTTTTGTTGTTGTTTTCTTTTATTGATTGATAAAAATAATATAAACCAACAAAATAATTGCATTACGAGGGGAAATTTCATGATTATCGGACATACTTATTCCATTTAAAAAGAAATTCTCAGTCACTAGTTTCTTATGATTTGTAAAGACAAAGTGACAAATATCAATAAAAGAAGTAAAATTATTTGAATTCCATTAATAACCTTTAGTTTGAAAAATTTTGAGTTGATTTAAAAGTTAACAAATTGGTTTGCCCAACCGATTTTCTCTATCTGGATTGCCACTCAATATTAAAATTCACCTTTTTTTAAAATAATTCAAAATCCATATCTACTTTCTTCTAATACTTGATAATAATTTGATGTAAATTAACAAAATATTCGGAAAGATTATAATTAAAAATTAAAAAAGAAAATTCTTAGATTCTCTTCAAATATTTGCCGATTTTAAAATTCCTTAGTCAAAAATTGTTACGATGTTTTCCTTTTTTAAGTTCCATTTCCACGGAATTCGAAGATAATCTCACAGATTTTTTTTACATTAAAAAATAATTAAGGATTTACTTTCTACTATTCATCTATTGTTCGAATATTTTTATAGATTTGCTTTGTTTGATTTAAAAGTTAAAACACACATGTTTTGAAGACCATATAATTGTCTTAAGAATATGATCTATTTTTAGAAAGTAATCTTTATTTCCCTTTGTTACTTACTTTTTTGTCAAAGATAAACACAGAGGAAGTTTAGATATTTTTAGAAACATGTTCTTTCTTGATCATAAAATGAGGCTTGCATATAAAGTTTTATTTTTCTTCGCAAGTAAAAATGCAAAACATTTTATTGTTTATTCTTTCGAAAAGGTGTTTTTTTTATTTTGGCTTTGTGTGGCAGATGTTAAAAAATATTTAATGTTGACAAGGAGTGTTAATTTCCCTGTGGTCATAAATAATTTAGAATTGCTTAGTAACAAAACTGCATAAGGGATAATAATAAAGTTGGAGATGAAAATAGAACTCTTTTAGTCTAAAAATAGTTTAACCACAATTAATTTTTATGTTTAAAATAGCAGCAGAGCACAGATGATTAATTCTTTCATAAAATTATCATTTCATTAAATCCATTTCAGATCGTCCTATAAAAATTAACAAACGAGCTTCTTTAAAACAATTATATTTAAAAAGAGAAAGCTCTAAATTCGTAAAATATAATAATTATAAATAAAAAAATTTATCAATAAATTTAGAATAATATAGAATATTGCAACCAACAGTTAAAAAAAAGAATTAAAATTAAATGGTAACAAATGGAATTCTGTAATTTTCATAGCGATAAATAGAAACTGCATAAAAATTAAGTTAGAGATAAAATTTAAGATTTAAAATCTAAAAGCATCTTTAAAAAAACTGCTACTCTGTAAAATAAAAGCTATTTTTATATTAAATTCGTAAAAATATTGTCACTGAAAAGAAAATAATAAATTATATTCAACTAAACAATTATTTAACAAATCAGTGATGTTAACAAAAAACGTGCAAAAAAGAAATTCAAAATATCAAATTATAAATTCATAAATTTCGAAAAATGCAGAAAATTTCAAATAAAATGTTTATAAAATTCAAACGATAATCTCTAGTAAAAAATATTAAATTTAATTTGTGACTAATTAATATGTCAAACCAATTGATTACTCTGATTCTTTTTCTTGTCGCTCTATAACGTTCTAAATTAATTAATTCAGAATATTGCAGATTTTACAATCAAAATAATGATAAAAATTGAAAGATTTTCTTTAGAAAATTATGATTTTTAATTCTTTTGAGTTGCATCAGACTCGCCAAACTATTTTTTAGGCTGACGCCAAAATTCTTTTTCTTTTCTTTCTACATTATAATTCATTTATTCATTAATAAATTAAGAATAACGTAGTATGTTGCATTGAAAATAATGATAAAAAGCAAACTACAAAATAGTGAAAAGCTAATATTTAATCGCGTTTACTCATAAGAGACTCATTAAAATATCTACGCGATTGATTAAATAAATCCTAAATACTTATAATATTGACACTATATATATATATGTGTGTATGTGTGTGTGTGTACATATAATTTTTTCACTTTTATTGAGTTTCATAATACTAAAAATGACTTTGATATTGAAATTTATAAATAAAAAATATATGCATTGAGTCATATAAAGAGAAAGATAGGAATAAATAATTATAAAATTGTTAAATCATTATATAGATTTAATAGCTACGAAATAAATGGCAGTCGGCAGTCTTGTGTAGGAAGTCAATTACAAGTTATTTCATAGAAACTATACTGACCATTTGGATATAACTGGTTAACTGCTTCGATAACTAGGCATTACAATTTGTCCAGACCGTCAATGCATTAATTTATAAAGTTATTTTAGTTTATGTGTAAGTTTGAAGAGGTGTTCTATACCAAAATGACTTGGCAAGATAAAAGCCAGAAAAATTGTTGTACAATACCAATAAGAAAAAAACTTCTGTAAATTTTTATATTCAAACTTTAATACGATTTCATTTACTTTAAATTGATAAAAAAAAATCCATAGCTACATTCTAGCAATGCTGAATTTGGTAATTAAAGTTTACTATAAAAGGGCTTTTCACAATCTGAAAAATATCTTTTATTTAAAAATCAATTATAATTTTAATATTTTCTCCCGAAACAATTTATTGGCCTAAAATTATTTTTATATTTTAAAAATCTTAAAGGGGGTGGGATAGGTTTGAAATTTAATATGCATCAGCGAACAAAAGAATTTTTTAAACGTTAAAGAAACAAATAATGCTTTTATCAACTGATGTTTTTAGGCTTTTTGAAAAGAAACTGCATAACCTAAAAATTGTGACTTCCGAATCCATCATAAATCATGCTATGATGTTTCACATTAAAGATTCGAATCTAAATGAATTGATTGAAAATATAAACATAACTTCCCTAAACATTCTTCGCATAAAATTGGAAATCCGTCCAAAACATTTATTTCTAGAATCGATGCAAATGTCTAGATTCTTAATATGGGCACTTATAGTGCACTTTTATATTACTTCTGTAAAATAAAAGTATAACATTCATTCAATTTCCGTGTGGAAATTCTGTTTTCGGGACATAATGGTGAAGATACGTTTTTAATCTCAAAATATTAGATTTTCATATGAATGTCAATAAATGATAGCTTAAGAACATAATGATAAAATTATAAAATTCAATAATTATAAAAATATAAAATTCTTGATAAAAATATAAAATTCAATACATTCGATAGTATTGCCGCAAAATAATAAAATTGAGGCAACATTTCGAATTTACAAAAGTGGATATGTTGATGAAATTGTAATATTCATGTGTATTAGAATAGAGCTTTCATTATTTTTCTCCGTAAAGAATAAGATTCTTTAATTTGAAGTATAAAGTTACTTATGTAGTTACGTGTCGAAAGTTATGTTTTTGAAATCCTTACTTTTATTAGTACTGTACATTCTAATAAAATGTACATATTTTAATTATCAAAACATCTGCTGTTTTCAACCCTTCGATATCTTTATAAGACATCCTTCTTAAAGTTGCTCTTTCCTATCGTTTGAAATTAAAAAATATGTTTGCTTTTTACTATTTGATCTCAATGTCTTATTTACATATTTTAAAAGGTTTACTAGGTTTTATACAGAAAATTAACTATTCATTTTCATGACCAGTCATCAAATTCAGTCAACCATCATGACTAGTCATGACGTATGACTGAATGCTTAAACAATCTTTTGATGCTAGGGTTTAGTCACATCATATTTTTGACTTTATTAAATCCTAAATGGCTTTTGCACCAATAAATTTCCCTAAACTTACTAAATAGCTGTGATCCGTGTACCTTCTGTTGCAAGATTTCAACAATGATCACGGTTTAGGCTGATCTAAAATACGTTCTGAAGACTCTTTACTTAAAAGTACTCTTTCATCCGTAATAAAAAATGTTTTAAGACTGTAAAACAAAAGTTTAGAGGATTTAAGTGTCTACAATTCTTTCATGCAGTATCAATACATTCAACCAAATTTATTAGTACATAACTCCAAAAATGTATTTCTGGGAATCAAGGATGTCTAAAATTTAGAGATGCATTAAAAACTCGTTGTTGATGATCTTGGAAAGATCTGTCCACAGATCTTTAAGGTATTCGACTAGATTCTGAGTGAATATTTCAACAAAAATTAATGTTTATATAATTTTTTATTAATATAAAGTGAAGAATAAAAATTTAAATATTTAAATATATATGTAGCTTTTGAATAAAATGCATATTTGGCTATAAATTGTTCTAGAGAAAAGAATTGTTCGTTTTTCATGTTTCTTTGTAACATTACACGTATACTATATCTTAGAGTGTAACTATTATCTAAGAATTATATTCAAAATAAAATTTTGGGGTGCAATATATGAAATTACCTGTGAAATTTAAGAATTTTTCTTTATCATATTTACTTTAAAGAATCATAAATCCATTTTTAGAGCATTCAACATCAAATTCATAACTCTCTACATTCTGCATAACATAACGAGCACTAATTATAAATTTCATTAACATATTTTGATTATTATTTTTTAAGACACGACGATACTCGTACAGTAGAATTATGAAAAATAAACACATTATTCAGAAAATGAATTTAAAGTTTTTAAATGCTTATAAATAAGTATCACTTACCTAAAAATAGTTTACTATAATTTGTATTCTAAGTGATATAGAGATAAAATAACGGTGTTATTGGAAACAGAAATGTATTTATATTTTGAAACTGTAAATAATAATAATGTGAATTTTCATCCAAATTCATGTTTTCAATCTAATCTTTTTATGACTTTAAGTCATAAAAAGAAAAAATTAATTTTACAATTAATCATTTGAGACATTTTGAACCATTATAATTCTCTTATTTTCTTGTTAAAATCATGCGGGGTTTTTTTTCCCCTTTAATATACTGTTTGATAATTTTCAGTCTTCCAACTAACATAGAGACAAAATAAAGGTATTATTGGAAACAGAGACGTACCTATATTTTGAAACAGCAAAATAATAACAATAATAATGCGAATTTTCATCCAAATGTATGTTTTTAACCTAGTCGGATATCTTAAGTCATAAAAAAGAAAAATTAATTTTACAATTAATCATTTGAGCCATTTTGAAACATTATAATTCTGTCATTTTTTTTTGATGAAACCATGCGTTTTTTTTTTCCTTTAATACTCTATTTGATAATTTTGAGGCCACCTAAGTAGACCCCCTACCAGCAATTTTTACATCTAGCCAAATCCCTCCCTCTCTTGAATAATAAAATTCTCGTCTTCTTCCTAGCGATGAAAAGATGTGTAAAATAAACTTCGCTTAGAACGTTTTCATTCTCCAGTTCAGTCACGAGTTCCACCCTGAAAAGGGGGGGGGAGGGAAAGGGGTTCGAGCGAAGTCCCCAAAATCTTCCAGATCTGGGGACTGCGATAAAGAGATGATCTTCAAAACGAACACACGCGGGCATAATTTTCACGGCTCACGTGTTTGCTTTTCCCGAACTTAACCGATGTGAGAGCAATTTCGAACTTAATCGAGATGTGGGGAAGGGGGTTTTTGTTGCGAATCGATCGAAACCCTCTTCCACACATCCCACATATTTTGCTATCAATATAAGCAAAGATGATGTTTTCTGAGATTTAAGTTTACGGAAGACACATTTTTATTCGTAAACACTTTCTGAAGGGATCATGCTCAAAATTAGTTGGACTTGGGGAAAATATTGCTTACGTCTAGGGCTTTAGGATGCAGTGTAGACTCACAACCACTTCTGTGAGTCAAACTTGTTTGTACATGTTGTTTTCTCTCAAAGTCTCAAGAAATGTTCGATTTTGCAAATCTTTTTAGAGATTCCACTAGAAATATCGTAACATGAAGATATCTAACGCTAAAGAATAAAAATAAGAATTTTAAAATTTAGATTGATGTCAATTCTGCAGAGTTGATGCTCGATGGAGTCAAGTTGTTTGCATATGATAAATTCTAAAATACTCCAGGAACTTTTATTTTTGTGAATCATTTCTTGAAATGTCACTAGAAATATCGTTGATAAAAATGTAGATTTATCTCTGATGTTCGAAAACAAAAATAGGATTTTTAATGTTTAGACGAGATAATAGTTCTGTAAAGGCAGTGTTGCATACAATCGAATTTAACAGTAAATAATGCTTCTTAAAAAAATAGGGAATATTCAGTTTTGAAAATATTTTGGGAAATTTTAATAGAAATATAGTTTCATGAAGAAAAAATATCTATTAAATATAAATGAAACTGTGAAAATGAAAACTAAAGCTAAAGAATTTTTAATTTAGATTTGACGCCATTTTGCATAATCAATAAAGTGAAATTCATTCATAAATCATGTTTACTGCAAGTCATAAAAAATACCGAATTTCGCAAATATTTTTCGAAATCCAACAAGTTACATTGTTGCATGGTGGTGTTATTTTAAATTTGGAATTAAAGAGTCATAAAAAGAATTTAAAAATTTAGATTTTTTTAACAATTGTGTAGAATCAGTGTGTGATAGAATCAATTTGATAGTAAATACTAAATTATAAAATATTCGATAAAAGTTTCTTTTTCTAATTTTCTTCTTGAGATGTCGCCGGAAACATCTCGTTTACGTGTAAAAATTTACGTTTACAATAAGAATTTTAGCCTTTCTTTGAATGAAGATGGAAATATCCATAATAACATTTAGTGAACAAAAAATTGTATTCATAAAATGTGTACTGTAAATAAGTTGCTGTAGGCAACTTTTTTCACGACTATCGCGTAATAAGGAAAGCTGTAAAAGAAAAAAAAATCAAATGCCATAATCATTATAGCGGGTTTGAAATGGTCATTCCGCTGTTTGTTGTGATTGGAATAAACGTGCGATTTCTTGAATATTTTTATATAAATAATCGGAGTTTTTTTTGTTTTTTTTGCTAATAAAAGCGATAATGAGTGGAGAAATTTAGAAGAGAGGAACATTGAAGATTTTGTACTGAGCTTAACTTGTAAATTTGCATGATGACGGATATTTTCATCATACTATTTTTGTTAATTATTTTATATTATATATTTATATTAGTTTTTTTGACATTTTTTATTTAATACATATCATAAATTATATCACCCTGATTTATTTTTAAAAAAAGGAAAAAGGAAAAATGTGTGCAAATAAGGGTTAAAACTAAAATGTAACACCATTTCTTTTCGAATATTAATACGATGTTTTGTTAGCATATAGTCATGAATTCTTTTACGTTTCGTATATTTTGGTGGAATATTCTATACATGTAAATATTATATGCAAACTACAAGCGATTTTTTATGATATAAAAACCCATATATTTATACGAATGCATGTGCTACTTTTGCAAAAATTTATGTAAATTTCCCATGGAGCAAACGAAACTTTTGATGTAAGTTTAAAATCATTCTCAGCTTTCTGTGAAGCGGAGAGAACCCAAACCTTTTTCTTCTACAGCAATTTCTTACTTGCCCCCTAAAGGATCTCCTATATAAATTATGCATATAAATTAATCTACTCTGGAAAATTTAAGTTTGAGCATATTCTTTACATAATCGAAATTCAAAGTCTATCCTTTCGGGCAGAAATCAAATGAAGTGTCTAAATTCGAAAGTGTTTGAGCGGTTTTGATTATATAATCACAGTCGTAAGATAAAAATAGTAATACCCCTAAGTTCTATTAGCCTTAAATAATCTTTACATAGACTTATCTTAAGTGCAGATCAAAAACTATATTAAAAATTTTGTAAAATTTAGCCACATTTATTTGAATACTACCAAATTCTAGAAAAGAAATTTAGTAAAGAAATAATAAATTACAGTGACCTCTATGAAAGATAAACGGTTGTTGACATTGTTAAACAATCAGATTTTTATTTTCCCCATGAAAAATCATGAATCATATATTAAATCATTTGAAATATTCGAATTGCAACACAGATTCAATTCATTTTTATCTATCTACCAGCCGTCTTCTGCAACCAATTGCTTGACAACCAAATTAAGAGCATCAATTTAACAATGTCAACCAACATTAGTGAACTGTATCTTTTTATATTAAATGAAAATCATATTTCAAAATATATTTTCACAATAAACATAGAGTATTCTGAAAGATCAGCTACGCATGCTAATTAATTGGCGTAATCGATCTAGGTATTGAGAGTGGGAGGTACGCCAAAATTTTATTTTACTATGTCTCGAAAACAGAGGACGAAGGGATAGGGAGCGTTAATGAGATATCTAAACATCATGAACTTTAAACTGAAATAAAAACTGGCAAAACTAGCACAGTAATTGTAGTGGGAGATTTTTTTTGTTTGTTTTTGCTGTAACGGATGTACATTAAATTAGAATTTTTGAGATTTCTCTCGAAATAGGGTTACTGGCTTCAATATGAAATAAAAATTGTAGTAATAAAATTGAAATAAAAAGGGCTGGAGGATTGGTTCTTTGCCTTTTTAATTATTAATATATATATATATATATATGTGTGTGTGTGTGTGTGTGTGTTAAGATATTTTAAAATCTAATTTATTTCATTACTTTCAGTTTAATTTAGCCCATATCCACTTCATTCTAAAATATTCTCTTATTTCCTAATCCCATTCCACTTTTTCTATTTAATTAATTCAACGCGAGTTCTGAGTTCAAATTCCTTAATCATCGACTAAAAGCCTACAAGTTCTCACACTCCGAGTGAAGGGATAAAATATTGCTGACTTAAACAAATTCTTCTAAAAGATCCCTATGATTCCCTTGCTTCTGATTGACAAGTGTTGGAAATCCCTATTAAAATCTCACAGTATATATTCACAGGGATAAAATTTTAATTAGATTTTCCTCATTTCGTTTTGTGTTGTTCTGTGTTGTGCTCGTCGCTTCAGCTTGTGCAAAAAATCATGCCTCCGGGATGGAAATAAAACGAAGTTAAAAATTCAAAGTGTCTTCTCTGACTTCGGTCACGACTCTGCTTCAAAACTTATTTATATGTTTACTTACATATAAATATATATAAATAGTATTACTTAAACAGAAAAAAATAAAACGTGACTATTAATTTTATTATAGTTATTTCGCTAACCCTGTATATGAAATTGGTAAGTTAATCAAAATAAAAAAAATCTTACCCTACAAGCTTGTATTTTGCCCTTAAAATTAAATATTTTAATTGATTTCTTAACTCTTTATTCATTTTGCATTTGTGCTTGAGATCTCAAAATTCTGGACAAAAGTTTTTTAATCTTTCATGAAATTGGAATTTTATAGAATTTATTTTAGGAATTAGTGTCGATTCCAACTCTGTTAATTTTCTGTAAATACTTTAAATTGTTATGAGGCCCCGAATAATATACTATGCATTAAAATTTCTTGACACTTTCACAAATCCTTTTCTAAAATTCTGTTTAACATTATTAAGAAAGATTCGTCTATCTTAATGATATACCTTAATGATATATATTCAATTCTATTGTGTTTAAACTATACTTCTCCAAGCAATACAACCATTATTCAAAATTAAACTGCATGAATTAAGCATTTATTATATGTTATAAACATTAAATGACAAATAAAGCCTTAAATGGGAATTATATGATTTGAATCTTTGAATATTATAGCTTGAAAACTCTTCTATTATGAATAAACATCGAAGTGGAAATTAACTCTTTAGTTTAATTCAATTATACAACTAAGCAGTTTTCGCAAACAGCGAATTCTCTGTTTTCAGATAGTTGTAGGCTGAAAATTCCTTTGGCAGCTTTTCAATCAGATGTACGTTACAATTGTGTATAAAATCAGAAAAATAATTCTTATCATTTGTTTTCCGAAATAAAATGTGTTTCGTAAGTAATAAATGATGGTTGTTTTTTTTAATAATTTTCTACAAAAAAATGGTCGCAATTGTGAATAAGATGAAAAAAATATATCGATACCAAATTTTAAAAACATTTCTAAAAACACGCTTTCATTATTGGACAAGCAAATAGAGATTAATTATGTAATCGAAACTGAAAGTCAAAACAAAGTCGCAAGTCGCTAGCATAAGACGCGAATAAAAACATTCTTAGATGGAAATTTAAACCAATTTATGAAATATTATAGATTTAATGAATGTCTAAAAATGCACTTTTTTTCGGTTTCATTGCATCTAGAACTGCTTATCATACAGCTTTCAGAGATTCACTACTTTGTGTGAGTGTGGGAGGGGGGTGCTTATTAATTTTTTAAAATTTTAAAATTTATTATTTTGTTTTGCTTTGTTTCAACACCAAAGCTTCGAATAGAAAACTACACTGGTGTGCAAAACTTAAGCAACAGGTATGTTTTTTGCCATAACTTCACGAGAAATCATCAGAGAGACATGAAATTCAGAAATGAGATACAGCATTTTGTTCTGAAAGAATGACGAAAGCATAGATGCGCAGAAATGAATACAATGCATACAGTATGGAATCAAACAAAAAAGGCTTTATTGAACTCATAGTATCGTTACACATGATTGTCTGTCCAAGAGGAAGAACAGCAAGCAGATGCTCCTTAGTATGGGATATGCCCTCCCCTTACTGCAATGATTTCTTCGCACCGTCTCCCCATACTCAGCACCAGATTGTCCAACAGTTCTTGAGGTAAGAGTGCCCATTCCTCAATCAGCATTTGTTTAAGTTGTCGGGTGTTCCCAGGAGGATGTAATCGTTCCACAAGGCGTCTCCCCAAAGCATCCCACACATGTTCTATCGGATTTAAATCAGGGGAGCACGCCGGCCAATCCATTCGAGTGATATCTTCACTTTCCAGGAGCTCCTCAACAGCATGAGTCCTGTGTGGCCGTGCGTTGTCATCCATAAAAACGAAGTCTGATCCAATGGCACCTCAGAACAGACGCACATGGGGAAGGATCACCTCCTGACAATAGCGATCTCCAGTTACAGAACCTCTGTCGAAAACGTGGAGCTCAGTCCGCCCGTTCATCATAATGCCTCCCCAGACGACCACTCCAGGACCACCGAAACTGTCTCTTTCCGTGATGTTACTGGGATGAAACTGTGTCCCGACCTCTCTCGAAATCAACTGGCGTTGGGAATCGCTTGTAACATCACGGAAAGACTTCGTTTCAGTGGTCCTGGAGTTGTCGTCTGGGGAGGCATTATGATGAACGGGCAGACTGAGCTCCACGTTTTCGACAGAGGTTCTGTAACTGGAGATCTCTATTGTCAGGAGGTGATCCTTCCCCATGTGCGTCTGTTCCGAGATGCCATTGGATCAGACTTCGTTTTTATGTACGACAATGCACGGCCACACAGGACTCATGCTGTTGAGGAGCTCCTGGAAAGTGAAGATATCACTCGAATGGATTGGCCGGCGTGCTTCCCTGATTTAAATCCGATAGAACAAGTGGAGGATGCTTTGGGGAGATGCCTTGCGGCACGATTACATCCTCCTGGGAACACCCGACAACTTAAACAGATGCTGATTGAGGAATGGGCTCTCTTACCTCAGGAACTGTTGGACAATCTGGTGCTGAGTATGGGGAGACGGTGCGAAGCAACCATTGCAGTAAGGGGAGGGCATATCCCATACTGAGGAACATCTGCTTGCTGTTCTTCCTCTTGGACAGACAATCATGTGTAACGATACTATGAGTTCAATAAAGACTTTTTTTGTTTGATTCCATACTGTAGGCATTGTATTCATTTCTGCGCAACTATGCTTTCTTCATTCTTTCAGAACAAAATGCTGTATCTCATTTCTGAATTTCATGTCTCTCAGATGATTTCTCATGAAGTTATGGCAAAAAACATGCCTGTTGCTTAAGTTTTGCACACCAGTGTAGTTTTTACTTTTTAAAATACCAATAAAAGAAGATTTTTAAAATCTTTTTTATTTATATAGTTTTACAAGTTGTATTTGACGACCGTTTGGTTCCCAGAGATAGTAGTTATATTTAATTTCATTTAAATAAATCTTAATATAACTTCATGTTTATCAAATTGCTAGATGTTAAAATTTTCAGTTTTAATAGTCTTACATATATTCTGCTTATTATGTACATGAACTTTTCTAATGGTGACCAACTCCATGATATTATAGCGCTATTAAAAGCGGTTCAACTGTCTTCTAAATTTATTACACTTTATATTCATCCTGTAACCTACACAGACATAAAAATTAATACCTTTCTAAGTTTTCCACTATGAATTAAATTTAAACTATTAAATGCTTGAAAAAGCAAAGAAAACGGCTTGAATTTCGAGTCAATTATGTGTTAGATATGGAAATTAGATAAAAAAATATTTTAAAAGGTGCAAAAATTCACAAAGAATTTGCAAGATTTTAAAATTAGTGTCATTAAAAAGACATTTTTTTAATTTTGTATCGATATTATGTTAATTTTTTCGCAATTATATTTTCGAAATATACTGCAGAAAAACACTAAAATATTGTAATTTTTAATAAATGAAAATAAAAAAAAATTTTAATGCACATTCCCATTCTCCTAGCTCTATAAGTGCCAAAATTCGTATCTATATGTCAAAGCGTTTGGCGGGCAGAACTCCACAAGCATAGAAAAATACTGTTACGGTCACATTCAACTTTATTGTAAGTAGAGATTATAAACCGATTATTTTGAATATTATTAAACCATATCATAACTTTTTTGAAATTCACTGCCAAGTGGCTCCACAAATATAGAATCAAGCTTAAATAAAAATAATTAACTGCTAATTAGTTGCATAAATATTCAAATAATATTCGATAGCAAACATCATTCAGAATTCTAGAAATGGAAAAAAATTGAAATGAAAAATAAAAAAATATTCTTTGCGTGTAGCCATTTACATGAGAAAAATAATGCATAGAAAATAATTTTTACGGTAGTAAAAAAGACTGTTGCATAGATGTTGCGCATGTGCCCAAGGGAAGTTATATAAGGCAATTACTATGCACGTAACCATGGTGGAGTTATCGCTGTTCTGACAATGCAGCTGGGGTATATTGAATGACCATTACCGCTATAGCACGGAGATGGGAATGAAAGTTGAGCCCTAACTGCCAGCAATGTCCATTGTACATTCCCTCCTAAAGAATGTTGTTCTGTCATGAAAGTGGAAGCAAGCTTGATTAAGACTAAAGATTAATGCACGGTTTCTCATGAAGCATGTCAAAATGCTGCCAATCATTCAAAAAAATTGCCAAAATTTCCTCAATTTCGATAGTAATTAGAAATTGTAACAAACGACTTTTAGGACTGCAATAAAAAAATTGTCGCAATAACAGTTGGCGAGAAATCGGCCAAAAAATAATTCAGCTTTCACAACGTGCAATAACCCGCAACTGGAGACATGAATTTCCTCATGAGGAAAGAGATAGAGTCAAAATGACTCCATTGTTATTTTTCTTTTTTGTCTTTCGTAAACAGCATTGGGATTTATTTTGGAAATACAACACATTTTGAAAATCATGTAGTCACCAAAACCATTAAAAATATTAATATTAAAAATGTTAAATGTTATAATATTAAGTTGGAAAGAAGTAATAAGAAAAACCTAAACAATATTTTAATGACTATTTACTTCGTTTAGATATTATGGAATGATACTAATGTTAATAATTGTTAGAATTCAACAAACAAAAATGAAGAAAACTATTTTAAAATGTTATTTTAAGAATATTTTTTATTATTATTTTTGCATTATTCAAATTAAAAGCAGTTTCAAAGACATGGATTCAATGACTCTATAAATAACAATAACAACTTTGAAAAAGAGTAATTTGGTTATAAGCACGTGTTCATATTTGAACTTTTGCCAACATACTTCTGAAAGAACATCTTGAAGGTCCCGAGGAGATGATTGTATTCAAGGACAAAATACCCCGTGATAATCAGAGCTAACGAACAAAGGGAAGACATTTTGATTCCCCTCTCCAGTTACAAATTCTCAAATCATTAAAATCAAACGGAGTCTATAATTTGATTTCATACCTTTGATTTTCTTACCCGGTGAAACCAGATCCAGTTGTCACATTGTAATTTGTAATATTATTCGTAAGCCATTCCTCCATTTGAACTGCAATTCATGGAGATTAAGAACCTTCAGTTTACAAATCCCCTCCTTCTCGCGCAAATCGAGGTTGCTTTTTAAAGTCTGTCCAATGGTTTTGACCCTATAAAATATCATTCCATAATTTATAAACAGTTTTAATTATGCTTTATATTTCAATATATCACCAGTCCTTTAAATTGAAACCAATTCGAATGAGAATTCCACAAGAATAAAAGGCTGCATTCTTAAAGTAAACAAATAAACATAAATCTTAGCGGAGATAAAACCACGCCAAATGCGTTCCAAAAGTCACTCGAACCTTGTAGTTCATTACTTACATGAAATATATTCAACCCTTTTAAAACGCAAGACTAAGGTGCTAGTTAAGTGCGGGATGCACTTAAATCATAAATCCCCGAGCACAATTCTGTCCTGTCCCGGAGCCATAGCGATCAATTCTGTCCACTGAAATGTGGTCATTATCTCCAAAATCAAATGGCGCGAAATCTCCCTCCATTCTCTAAGTACGGCGAAACTGTAACTGTACCTTTCCTTTCATGCCAGAGCTGATAACGACTTGGAGCAAGGGAGACAGGCACTAGTGAATTGCAAAACTATTCCGGCTAGTGCAGCAACATGTCCGTACTAGAAATCCATATAAATGTATTCGAATATCTCTGTACTGCCATCGATTAAAGATACTGTGGAAATTCATGATCTTCGATTGGTGGAATTGCCTCCGCCATATTTCATGGCCATAGATAAGCTCTGAGATAATCTTTAAGAGATGAATGATGAAATTTTCCTGAGATTTTGAGTTTTCACTGATAAAACTTGCCTGCTTGCTTGCTTTGCTAGTTTTGAAGAATGGCGGAATGGAAATTGACTGAGTTATGGTTCGGTCCAACATTTAGGCCCATATATTCCATTACAAAAGATTTATTTTCATTCGCGGTAGTGATTGAAACGAAGGGAAATGATTTGTGGCAAAAGCGAAGTCATATTTATGAACGATTTGAGTCAAAAGTATGCGATTCACTTGTTGTTTGCAACCTTTTGACTTCTGAAGAATAGGGATAAAGAATTATTTATGAGAAAGGGAGCGAGCACGTTTGTTGCGTAAAGGTAAACTGTTACATTTTCTGCTGCAGACGATTTATTTCATGCTTTAATTTAAAAGCCACTATTAACAAAGTTTAAATAAATTTCTTACTTATTATTGAGAATAATTATGATAAGAAATTTTATTGTTAAACAAATGTTTATTTATTTCATTAAATTTTAAACTGTTTTAAAATGGTGGGAAATCTTTTCAGAATATGATAAAATAATAGCAAACTGAAACAAGTTAGCTTACATTTGTAAATAATTTACTAAATATAATAGTTAACTGATACCTATCTGGAATCCTAATTTTTTCAATATCTGTTTATTTTTACAATAAGTAACGCTAGCTTTCCAAAATAAACATAAATCTCTTAGCTTTCCTTCTATGTGAATATAATTTTTGAAGTCTTATATATTAATTTCTTGAGAATAATAACACTAGAATGAAAAGACGAGAAATGTGAAGAGATAGCATGTGATTAAAATTTCCAAACATTATTATTTTAAAATTTCCAAACCTAAATTATTAGATATTGTATAGTTTTAAAAAATTCCATTTTTCTAATACTGCACAATAACTAAAAATTCAGGTTATTCTGAAATCTCACAGAATATTCTAAAGATCTCTATAATATTCAATGATACTATAAGGTAGTTTATAATATCTAGAATGATATATAATTTTCAGAAGTTTATATCGTATTGTGCAATGCTCCCAAACACATTTATATTCAAAACTTTTCGATCCTAAAATACTTCACACTTTCGTGGGAACTTTTTAGAAGTTCAACAAATTTCTAAAGTGAAACAGTGTTCAAAATAGTTTAGAATATTTTCAAGCGTTCCAATTTCTTTTTAATATTTTAAGGTTGCTACCTCATGATAAGGGGTTGTGGTAAAGGTGTCTCACACTCTCCATTATTTTTATGAATTTTTTTGTAATAATTAGTATTTAATTTGATACCAGTCCTTTGGTTTATAAGAAATAGAATGTCCTTTCCATCAACATTTTTTTTTATTTGAACAATGCACTGTACATCCAAAATCCACAACAGACCCACAACTGAAAGCAAATGTATATTGCACTGATCAGTTTAATCAGATATACAGAGATGGAAGTTATTTCCTGAAAATATTTAAGATCAACTAGCCGTATTCGACGACCAACTGCTCATTCACAATTTATATGATTAAAATAGCTAGGAAAATAAAAATCGTGAGTCCACAGCCAGCACTATTTTACTGATTTCGCAAATTTATATTTTATATGAAAATTAAAGCACCTAAATGCGTTACCAACAATACTCTTCTCATTCAACCATTGCTCATTCCAAGAAAAATCTCAAAAACACTACTTTAATATGCAGCCTCTATGATGAAAAACATTGCGACAAAATTCAAAATATCTATAATATTTATCTCATCAATTGTTATTTTATAAAAAACCTCATACGTCCTAGATATATCACCAAGAATCTTTTCTCCTCTCATCCTCTATTTTGGAGCGATATTGCAAAATGAACTTATACAGAAGCCGAAACTTTAACAATTAGATCATTTCTCAATTTCTCCAATTTTCGTTGGCAATTAATTTTGCAAGCAAGCATTTGTGGAGAATTTAGAATATTATATTATAATTTTTTTATCATCTTTTAAAGTACTACTTTCTTTTTTTTACTTTAATATGCAGTTAATATAAAATTTTTTGATGAAAAAAAAGATTTATTTCATCAAAATTGACTATATTAATAACATTAATATCGCCACTGAAGGTGTTTTATATTGATAAGATTAATTTAGTCATATAATAAGTTTAGATGAATTATGTCATGTCACGCTAATGATGTGATAGATGTGTTATTTGCTTATAATAATATAAGTAAGCAAAGTAATTATTTTAGATTATACCTACACAATGATGCTAATAATAATGGAATATTCTAAGTCGCGAAACTGTCAAATTGCCGACGAGAGTCGGCGAAATGGGTTCATTTGTTTAAGATGTTAAACCCCTCCAAAATTCTATTTCTATATCTCCCGAAATGGAGAAGAAAAGAAGGCATTACCATTAATGACATATCTAGAGATCATAAACATTCATAAGAAAAAAAATTACAAGAGATACAAAACAAAACAAAAACAATGGATATGGCTGGAGAACTTTGTCAGGGTTCGTTAACTCGAAAACGCTTCGAGCAAGACTGGTGAAATTCTGTATAAGGACTCAATATCAAATAAGGAAATTTTTATTAAACTTTGAAAGAAATTCATTCAAAGGAAATTTCTTTATGTTTCTAGTATATTATCTAGCATTAATTAGTTAGGACCTTTCGGTTCGAAATTTAGGACTTTTTAGTGTAAAGTAAATACTAAAATAAATTATAAAAATAATGAAAACGGTTGGAAAATTTTTAAACTGTTTATAAATCAGAGAAAAACACATTTTTATAGAGAAGTTTTTATATGGTTTAAAAGATTACCTCCTTGCCATATTTTTTTATCAAACATAAAAATTAAAAAAGTCATAAAAATATGACATTTTTTATAGAAATATTCTAAATAAATTCGGATATTAATCAATTTTATAAAATATTTCAACTTTCAAATATCCTTTTGATTACATTTTACATCTTACTTTCTTTATAATATTGATTGATTTTCAATAAAAAAAATATATTTCTCATTGCTTAGTACACTAATAAAAATATTTAAATGTTTTTTTATATTTATATATTTTTTCTTTTTCTTTCTCAAATTTGGTTAATAATTTATAGTAACAAATGTTATGGAATATAGAAGTTATTATTTCTGGAATTAATTTCTAGTTAATACCGCCCATGTAATATTAATATTTTTGCGTAATTCATATATTAATTGGTAGTTAAAGGTTTTAAAGCTATTCAAATATTCCATTTTCACTGAGATCCAATGCCTGCATAAAATTTAAAATTTTAGAACATGGTGATAATGATGAAAAATCGATTTCAAAATTTAATTCTATGAAACCTGAATATTGTTTTTTAAACATTCTTTCTTGGTATGACTAAGAAAGAATGTTTAAAAAATAGTATTTGTCATTACACATGAAATATCATATAAGTCTTGAGTCGTATTTCTCTAATTGTAATAATTTTCTAATTTCATATATGTGAATCTGATATGCACTTTATATCATTAAATTTTTGTATATCCTCATCTGCTTTTATGCTAAAACAAAGCATTACTTAAATTTAGATGCTATTTTATAATAATTGTATTCATCCATAGCGTCATTCGAGCATCAAATTCCTATTAAATAATTAATCCCAAAATCATTTTATAAGTCTGACCGATTATAACGGCGCAATCCGGCTGAAATATTCACACAGAACTCGCTTTTGAGGCGAGCCTGCTTTACATCTTAATTCTTCTGTGCTCTTATCTCACGATCTTTGTCATGAAAATGATCGCATATTTCACATCTCATTTAACCAACTGTTATTGAACTGTACGATCACAGTCTATTGATATAAATTATTCAAGTATAGGTTTAATATCTACTGGAATTAATGACCCGAGGTTCAACTGGTAACGATTGGGGAGATTTCTAAAATACAACGCAACGGAGAAGGCTTCCAATTATTCATTACAGTCGAGTAGATTCCGCACGATGCATTCTGGGATTTTCTCCCTTTTAATTTAATTCACTGCAGTGGCCGGTTAAGAAAATTATGGACTGAAAAGTCGACTGTCGAAATATATTAAATAGGTATTTAACGAAATGTTAACTGAATGAAGGATTTGTAGAAATTAGCTGTGGAATTAGAATGATATTAATATGTTTGAAGATTCTCCATGTTGTTTAATTCGATTAATTCCTGCTGTAGGTGGAAATTGTAAGTGATTTTTCCGTTAAAGTGTACAAATATGTTTCAATATTTGAACTTAGAAATATATTTCAAACGTCATAAATCGCGTTTGTATATAAACGTAACTTATAGTTTTTATGATATAAAAGAATTCCAGTTGTAATTTCATTTTAAGCACTTTAACCTTATTTCCCATAAGGTTTCTAATTAGGATCACATCACTATTAATATGTATATGTTTAAGAAACATAACCAAACGCTATGTGCGAAATTTATTTCAAGCATGTTTATTATGTCTACAAATAATAGTAGAGAAATAGATATATGTGTCTATTGGCAATCTACAAGCAGACTATTTGAATAGGAAAATCGAAACAAATATACCGAAATCGAAACAGATATATTTTGGAAACTGGGAATATGGATCTCGAATCGTTCTTGAAATTGTAATTAGAATTTTATTAATTAGAAATTAAATGAGATTTTGGTGTTTTTCCATAAATATCAAAAATATCGATGTATAAAATTGATTTTTATCTCATTTTAAGATTTAAAAAAAAAAACATTATGCCAATTTATTATCGTTTAGTTCGTTTGTTTTTCAGAATTAAAAAAAATGTAAACAATTTTTTGTGTAATTTTTAACAATTAATTATTGCAATAAAATTTAATCCATACTCTTCAAATATTTATATCAATATTTAAAAGCGTGAATTTCTTCGAGGGCTAAAATCCAAGAAAACGAGATTAATGTGCCTCTAAAGTCAACATGTGGTTAGAAGATGGATTACTCTGACAATTATATTTTTTATATTATGATATCACTTATTTCTACTAGGAAATAAGCAGAAAATTTGTTTCAATTGTTGCCATCCGTATAAAACTGTCTATAGTAAAAAGCTAAATAATATTATTTAAGATTCTATCTAAGAATAACATTTTTCATGATATAACGGACTGATTATACGAATCACCGATATGTGTTTTGAATTTAAATAAGTTCCATTGAACAAAAAAAAAATATTTGCAATTCTTCTTACCCAAAATATCTAAAAAAAAAACAAACAGACAAGTTTTAAAATTGAGTGAATTATTCATAAGAAATTTCTTGCCTTTTTTTAAATCCATTCTATAGGAGCCTTTTTTAATGAAATCATGATCTTGTTGTGTAATTCAAATCAATACACATATGTAAGGTTTAATTTGAATGAAAAATTATTTAAATACTGTTCATAGTTTATGGTGCTAAAATATACGAGATTGAGCTTAGATGTGGAATTGGGTTTGTTTGCTTAAATATAGTGATTTCAAATTATTAATATGACCATTATAATAAATTTAATTTATATGCAATATAAAATACGAATTGCTTTTCATTCGAATACTCGGAATTTAATTTATTTTCAGAATTTTCACAAATATGCTAATCACGTAGCAAAATGTCATACTTATCTTCTAATTTCTATGAATTGTGATATATTACATACCAATAATATGAAGGAAAATACATCAATTAAGAAAGAAATAGGAGAATTTTCCATAATTTCACATTCCTTATTTTCATAAATATGTTTTTTATGCAATTGTCAATTTCATCTGCCAATTCTTCATTTAAAAAGAAAAACAAATCTTAAACATATTCCGATAACTCAATATTGATTAACGGTCAATAAATTTGAAGAAATAAAAATTGCTCAATAAAAATTCATTCACATTTTCATTTCCTTCATAGCAAAGATAGTAAACATAAAAATTTCCATATGGCAGTATGGAAGTATCGAGCGATACATAAAAGCATACCGCTTAAGAAATTCCATCAAGAATGCAGATATTTTTTTCTCCTTTTGGCATTAAGAATTATTCAAGTATTCAATGTTTATCTAAGAGAAACACATTTTATTTTATTAGGCACCAAGAAAACTTTCTGATCGATCAATAGCTAGATTATTTGTCTCGACTTAGCTGTTATTACATGACAGGGTTGTTTGGTCTTTCTTCTGCAAAACATGCACGCAAATTGATTAGAAATTCCACTGGATAAAATACTATAGCCAGTAAGCAAAAAAGCTTAAGCCTTTAATGGCTTTTGTTTTGATACGTTAAAGCGATTTCGATGAAAATCGATAAATACATAATTAAAATTTCCTCCCTCTCAAATTCAGCGAAAGTACGAAGCACTCGTAGACAAAACAAGAGGAAATAGTAATAAAAAAACACCTGTGTTTGTACTTACCAACTTGTAATTAAAAATGTATTTCGATAGTTTGTTTAAATCTAAGGGCCTCGCGCTTTCGATTAATCGATTAACTTGAAAGTCTTTATAATAGTGAATCGATTACATTTTTTTGTTTCACACTTCTCAACTATTGGAAAATGAAAGCGTTGGTGAAACCAGTATAAGAAATTACCTACTGTTGTTCCTTGTCTTAAGTACAGGTAGATAGATAGATATACATTATTTAAGAAAATAATGCAAATTTGTTTCCATTTAAACCGATTTAATTACCCTAATGCGTAGATAAATGCTATTAATGTATTCTTCTAGTCTTATGTTTTCTAACAGGATTAATTTTACTTTCACACGAAGTACTTTGTCGAAAATAATTAGAGGTTGCGAATACTTCATGGTTTTTCCTGTTTGCATAAAACAAAAATTGAAAATGCTTATAAAACTAGAATAATGCTAAGAATAACGTTGAAGATAAAATATATTTTCCAGAGCCTTAGGAATTTGTGTAGTTAAATTTATTCGGAAATTATGCAAGACTCAGGCTAGCTATATTTATGCTGTTTTCATAATAGTAAAGTTTTTGGAATTAAAAAAGGAATATTATGTAAATTACGTAATTACTTTTGGTTGCATAGTTTTGTTGAGAATTATTTTAACTTCATTTTAGATACATGTTTAAAAGTATTTTATTTATAGTTTTGCCCCATATCATATGTTTGCTCTTCAATTACTTTCGAATCTTATGTTAAATTCTTAGTCATCGTTTTCTTTTTATTCTTTTAGTTGAAAACGATTTTTATCTTTATATTCGTTGCTAAAAATTACATATATTTATTTTTTGTTTCTCACAATTCTTATTTTTTGAAAATGAAGAAAGAAAGAATTCCTTCTTTCTTTCTTTCTTTCTTTTTTTTTGGAGGGGAGGGAAATTTCAAAATTATTTAGACGTTGAAGAATAATAACACCAAAGTTAACTCAGGAAAATTCAAAATAACCTATTATGAATATAATTGTGATGTTTTCATTTGGTGACAAAATTTTTGCATGTAATTTTTATATTTTATTTTATTTATTTATTTTTTGCCTTTTTTCTTTAATTATTTCAACTTATTTGTATAAGACTTTTTTGTTTGAAAAGTTTTATTGATAAAGTTAAAAAATTACTAAAAATTTCAATGTGCCAAAATAAAAAATAAAAAATGCAATCTTGTGAGATCAGAAACTATTTTTAATAATATATTCTAATCTCAGAAATAAAACAAGGGAAAAATGCTTAGAAGAAAATTATTTTAAAAGTAATGATTTAGGCATTCAAGGTTGTAAGGTTAGTGTTACTGATTAGGCATTCGAAAAATACCAAAATAGTAGATAAAAGGCAGTTTTCTACCCATTAAAATGTCAGAAGTTCTACTTATCAATATAAAGAATGTTTTTTGTACTTTTAACTAGCGATGCATATATCTATATCTATACTCTATACTTATAAATAAAGCTCAATGTGTGTGTATGTGTGTGTGTGTTGGTGCTCTACAGGCCAGATCATTTGACCTACAGCTACCAAATTTGGTACATGTATACCTTAGAGGTCAGGAATGTGCCCCGGGGACCCTTTTTTTTGAATTTTTAATTAATAATTAAAAACTAACTTTCCCGCCAAAAAAAAACCTCTATTTTCCCCACCGCCAAATGAGTAAAGCTTCAGTTTTTTTTTTTTTTTCCAACAGTAATGAAGCTAGGGTTAACGTTTTTCGGCCGATTATTTCAAACGATTCTGTTTATTTTCTTAATGTCTCATGCATTTAAAATTAAACATTGTTAATTAATCGATCTTTCAGATTCATTCTGAAGTACTTTTGAATTAAAATAACACAGAATAAAGGAAATTAAAAATGTCTAGTCTGCATAGCGTTACCCCAACTGGCGTATAAAAATTCACGCATTTGCGTTACCTTAACTGGCGTTGAAAATTCACGCATGCGCATTGTGTTCTGATTGTTGACATGACAACCATTATCAACGGATGATTTAAATTATTTTTAGGTTAGTTGCATGCTTTTGTAATTAAATTGTATTTATGTTAGTTATATATATATATATATATTTTGTATATTCTTATAGTTTTAAGTACATCGTTTTTAAAGTAGTTTTTTTAAACCTGTTTTCGACCGATTATTTTAAACGATTCTGTTTATTTTCTTAGTGTTTGATGCATTAAAAATTAAACATTGTTAATTAATCGATCTGTTCATGATTAATCTGAGAAAATTTTGTTGACAAATTCTTGAGATATTACATAAATTAAGAAAGATATTCTTTAGTGCCCATAAAGTTTAAACTCTCAGTGACTCTGTTATCAGTAATCATATTATAAAAAAATACTTTGTTTCAGTAAAAAATATTATTATATTAATCGCAGATTCATTCTTTTCACTTTAATTTAAAGCATAAATTCTACGGGAACTAACAGAAAATTAGAGAGATCCATATTACGTTATGACTGAAGGCCTTTATAATATTATGAGTGAATTATATGACTATCAAAATTTGAAGTTTTAAAATATTTTGATGAAGAATCTATTAAAATAGGAATTTCGTAAAATATTTAATTATTAAAATTTAAACGAACATTAAGATTGGCGAACCGACTGGTCGGCTAGTATAAAAATAAATACTAATAACCAACAATAACAATAAAATTTTCTTTAACCTTTCTTTCTATCATATTCAAAAAATTTCATATTTTGAAAATTATTTATTTCATTCTCATCTCTTTAACCTTAAAATGGAAGGCCTGTACATTTTCCCTTCTATATACTATCAACTTATTTCTTTGTTGTTATCAACCAATCTGCTTTTAAAGAAATGTCTTATGATAAGTTTACATAATGAATGAATACTTCCTAAGCTCTTGAGGTTTTGCTTCCAATGACAGAAATTATTATAATTTTTAATAAGATAAATTTTAAGAAGATTTTTTTTTAAATATCGCTTGAACCTGTAGATGGATAATCCAATGCACAACCATTGCTATGTCTTAATGCATTCAATCCTAATTATTAATACGAAATACAAATCTGATAACTAATTTTCACTATATTTTCTGAATAATAATTATATAGAAAATATTTGAAATTTAATTTTATTTTATTTATTTGTTTTACTAGGCCAAATTATACAGAAAGAAAGTATTTTGAGGTATTTTTTTCAATGACTTTTCTTTCGACAAAGTTCAATTTCCAGAAAATAATGTTGTTATAAATCTCATATTTTACAAATATCTACTCCTGTGTAACATGTACTTTAGGAGAAATTGAAAAATTTTGTTTAAATTTAAAAATAAATATTTTTAAAATTTACATTTCAAATTCCTTTTCCTGGTTTAACTAAATTATCTCAAAGTTGGAGAGTTTATTTTACACCTCTAATTTTCTTATTAAACTTTTAATTTCAGATTATTTGCTTTTAAGTTCAACAGGAAAAATTCAGATTTTAGCTCACCTGGGCCGCCCCCCCCTCCTTGCCCTATTCAGGCCGACAATCCAGGGGCGTAATATAATAGCATGTTTTGGGTAACAAGATAAAAACTATCACTGAACATAAACAAATATCTTAAAGCAATAAAAAAAAATTTGCATTATTAGTCGCCTTTGAAGACTAGCTGGTTTTACGGAATTATTAAGTAAAATTTCATTTGAATCTTATGCATGTAACTTTACAAGTAAAATAATTTCTAAACTTCAAATATTGTAATCATGCAATTTGCCCTATTTTAGGAACCTTATACTATTCAGCTGACAGTATTTTGTGACTCATTAATTTTCTGTTTTATTCAAGAAAATTTGTATATTAATTTGAAAAAGAAATTGATTAAGCTACGCCTAATCAAATGACTTGCTTATTAAACCAAGCCATTCATATAATGATAAAAGCATACAGAAGAATTCATTTCTTAAATTTTGTATGAATATACTTTATAATTTACGGAATAAATAAAAGAATTATTAAATAAAAATTTCGTTGATTCAATGAAAGCAAAATATTTAACATGTTATAATAAAAAATCTAAACGCCAAACTAAAACAAATGTATTCTAAAAGTGCTTAAAAATGTGCGACCATTAAAGAATATTTCTCATTGTTTACTTCTGAAATTTAACTTTAACAGCAATCGACACAGTATTCAAAAAAATTTATAAATGTGTCTAATATTGAGAAATTCTAAACTTGGAAAAATTAGTAGATTTAACATATTTTAGTCTTCAACAATGAAAATAAAAGCCTAGGTGAAATATTAGTAGCAACAATGAATTCCACTTCAGAAATGAAATATATCTTTGTAAAATGTTCTTAAAAATAATTTTAAAAAAATTGAAAAAATATATAGTAAAAAATTTTTTTTTAAATTTTAATATGATATAACAATAATATTTGTTATATCGTAGAAAACGTAAAAATTTCGCTTAATTTTTTTAATAAATTTAAACTAATTATTAATTCGGAAAAATCTTTTCGAGGTGTATATTTCCACCGTCCAAAGAATATATGTACCAGATTTGACATCTCAGAGGTCAAGCGGTTTGCCTATAGAGAGCCAACACGCACACATGTATTTATCTTTTGTCTTTATAAGAGACTTCCATATCAAAGTGTAATGAAACTGGATAATTATAACGAAGTATTATATAACCTTTTTATTTATTTATATGAAGTTTCTGTAATATTCGTCGCTAAATGGACTAAAAAGTTTCAGTGACATTTTTTGTCAGCAAGTAGGCATCATACATCTTTCTTTTATTTAAATATAAAAATACAGAAGAAATAACCAGCTTTGAGCATAAATTTACACGCATCAAAACACAAAACCTATTCTATCTAAGATTTCTCAATACATGTCATAGGTAAACGCCCGCATTGACAGTTTGCACTATTTCTACCCCCTTTCTTAGGGAATTTTTTATACCTCCTAGCAAGATTCTTATAACATTTTTCCAAGCATAACATTGGCATATAGTAGGCGAGAAAAAAAATCTGTTATTTACAAATAGCAGAATTCATACATGCACAAGCGGAAAATAAAATACCAATGCCAAGAAGACGTTCGGGTAGATAAACGAAACTTGAGAGGCATGTTTGCACGTCGGAAAAACGATGTCTATTCAAATTCCGTTCTAGACGAATAAGGGCAACACTAGTAACATCAATATGATATCAATACGAATATACAAATCACGTTTATTTTAAATACATGATGAGCGTTATTTATCTTCCTGATTCGGTGTTGTGAACTAGATTTGACTCTTAATGCCAAGAAGTAAGGATACGAAGATGACAATATCATCATTTTACTAAATTTTAATGTGACCGTGCAATAGAGTAATGAGAGAGTAGATCTTATTTTCGTGATATTTCAAAAACTATTGAAATGAATGCATTCATTATCCATGGCTGGTGGCAGCAGTGGTAATGGGAATATACTATCTGAAGAAGCCTGAAATCCGACTGAAAAAAGTCTATTATTGAGAGAGTAGGCCGCAGAATTCACCGCATGGCTGCGGCACATTGTATTGTATCTGCAACGGAAATTCGAGCTTCTATTGATACCATACTGGCACAGGGAACGATAACAAATTGATTATTTAAGCGACAGTGTGTAGCGTTTCATGTCACTAATTCCACATCACCGGCATTGGCGATTTTAGTAATATCAAGTATCTTTGGAAGGTGGAATATATAGTGGTAATTTATTGTGTCTCAGATAGTAGTTTGTCTTTCAGCCAGAGATGAATGTTTATTGGTTAAAAAGGAACCAGATGATAGTTTGGGAACAAACTGTTTGAATAGAAACACTGGACGTACACCAGGAGTAATGATTTGCAGAATAATTTCCTAATATAACAGAAGTATTCTCGTCCTTATCCTACGTATCTTGACAGCAAATTTTGTATGTCAGACTGATAATTGAACCTGCCTCCCTGTAGTAGTGCTTAAATTTATTATTACTATTCCAGGAGTGTTTTTAATGAGATAATGCGTGTTCTCATATCACTGCTGCCATCCATTTGGCTCTACAGAGTATTGACATGTTGATATGGTCTGAGAAATCACGAGCTTTTTTTCTAATCGAACATGGGAAATTAATCCAGCATCGCCCTCAACTAGCAAGGATTGTTTCTGAATTGACTGATCAATTGCAAAAACATGGCACTCAATCCCACATATTAACATGACACAATGCTTAAACTTTTGTATACTTGGATTTAAAGGCTTGGTATGTTGGGTTATAGATGTACTACAATTTTGTATACATTGAAATTCATTGATATGACTTTTTGTGCATATCCTAAGCTGCGACTTTAAACCTTAATCAGTAAACTTAATGTCATTCCTAAAGTTCATTTCTCTTATTTCCACTTGGTTTTGGAATTTCTTTTTCTATTAGAATATTTAATTTTCAGCCTTAATTTTTACCCAGAAGCCAACAATTGATTTTTTTAAATATATTCTCCCAAGTCATCGAGTAAAATTAGAAAATATTTTAAAAATTTTATATAACTAAATTATTTAGAATTTATATGTACTTGAAAGAAATTTTACTTTATACAATACATTAATTTTAGTGCTAAAATCATGAAAATAAGCCTAACCATCATTCAAGAACATTTCTCTTCTTTATTTCCGCTAAACTCACAGTAGAAAAACTTATCTGGCTATTCCTAATAACATTACCTAATTGATTCTTCGATCTTGCGATAAAAAAATCGGAACCATTTATGCTTAAGGGATAGCAAATAATTGCTATTCCTAAGCAATCGAATAACACAACATTGTTTCAGGAAAATCGTTTGCTATTTAGTGGGAAATGTAAGTCAATTATTATTAGGGAACGTATGATGATTAATTTATTATTTTCCAAAATACGAAGTAAACAGATTATTGTATTGATCGAAAAATTTATTATTCATATTTTACAGAAAAAAGTTGTCTTTATATTAGCACGATAAATCAAAGACCCGAGAAGTTAGTCGAATAAAATTTGGTGGGTGGCTTTAATACCAAAATTAGAGATCTTATCAAATTTTGGCAGAAAAATGTCAGCAGAATACTTGTCTATTTCTATTTCCTCTGGTGTTGAATATTTTAATTCAAACGGATAGTTAAAATTGTGCATATGTTGTATTATTAAAATTGCAGATTTGTAGAATTTAATTAATTGGCAGTTTATTTGTTAGTAATTGAAAACTTTAACTCAAAAATCAAACATATTAGATTAATAAGTTTCTTTATATATTTTTTATATCAATTACATTGTTTTGGATATAATTTTGAACTAAATTCTATTAGGAGTAGACTATTTGTCGGTGTGGATACCAGTGTACAAAGGCTGTTAACACAAAAATACAACTAACAAAATATCAAAAAACATGATTTTGATATTAAAATCGCACACCTTTATTGAATTTAAAACTTTATCGGTTGAAGAAAAGTGGTCTAAAAAGCACATTTGACTTTGTCCTCTACACAACAAAATTAAATACAAAATTAATCATTTGGCGTAAATATAATAAAATAAATCGAAGAAAAATTATTCTTGCTGATTTTTGTGAATTGGCTCTAATCTATATTTTGATATAAAAAACAATTAATTGAAGCGTGCAATTTACAGTACGTTCATCCTAAGGATTGATTTTTTTACCATGAATCCGGAGTTTATTATTTATTCAGCACAAATAATTTCTCCAAAACTGATAATAAATATTCCAGAGATCTTTCGACAGTCTTAAAAAATATCGTCTGCTATAAACTCGGAAACAATTTCGTGGAAGTCAAGAGACGACAAAGAGAAAAAGCACCAATTGCCTTAATAAATGCACGAGTCTATTCGACAAAATCATGAGATCAAATACAAGCCTCCCCGTCAGAGTATTTTATGGGCAGATCATAAGCTCTCGGAAGTAAAAATGAAAAAAATGAGAGATCTTAGGCCTAACATTCTTGATGAATTCGGTCTTCATTGAAGAATTGATCGACTCTGGTCGTAATTTTTTTATGGAAGCATAAATAGATCTCAAAGTAAGAAAATAAAAAATAAGAAAATAAAAAGAATTCGAATCTGTCATCGGTCAAAAAAAATTCAAAAAAGAAAATTGGTGAATTCAGACTTCAGATGATATAAAAATATCGTCTGCAAGATTCACATTCCGGTTTGGGTTTTTTCATCATGAGATGTGTTTATTTTTATTTTATTTTTCAGATATTTGGGGATATCAATGGAATTCGGGGAGGGAGTCAATCTGTATTTCTCAGTTCGAAGTGAGAGCTCAGTTCTCTACCATTTTTTTTTTTCTTTAGAAAGCCATCATTTGACGAGGGATGTAGTTATCTGTTTTTTTAGAGCCAGGGACCATGTCTAAAGTACTTGAATCACAATGACAGTTATTTAACTTAAAAACAAGCAATTCTGAAAACGATGCTAAAGGAAAGAAAAAAAGTGTAAGTACATAATTTTCATTTTAAATCCTACTGTACGACGATTTTTATATTCAGGTGCTCAACTTTCTACAAATTAACACAAATAAATGAACAGAATATTTTGTCGGTATAAGAATTATGCAAAACGGTAAATTCCATGCATTTTATTATCTGAAATGTATTTTTTTCTGAGGGAAGAATTAATTTACAAAGAAGAATATATTGGAAATGCAAAAAAAAAAAAAATTATTGTTTATACTAGAGCTTAATTATCAGCGACAACTTTGTATTTATAAAAGCATTTTTGTGAGGCATTATTAGAATCTGTTTACTTGGTTCCATATTCTGCAACAGTATGCTGAATAAAGGCCAATATATTTAGTTATTTCCGATTGGCATTATGATAGGAATTATCTTTGGAGTAGCACTCTCCGTAGATCTGCGACTATGAATTCAAACAGCTTGTCTTTAAGACACAAGTGATGAATGCAAATACGCAAGTAATGTTTAAAAAAATGCGATATTGTATAGGTGCCGCAGGTATTCTTTTTTTAACGAATTTTTTAGTTCTTCAATTAATGTATTATCTGAGGAGTTTTTAAGATTCAATGAAATAATAAATGAATAATTATTTTTAGATTCTGTCATTTTAATAATCTGTCTTGGTGTTTATATTATTCCTAAAAATTACAATGAAAACCTCGTTCAAATACTGGTCACAGATATGGAGAAAAAGTCAAAGTCAATAAATTTGCCTTTAAAAATCTCAGAAAATTTTATAATAGAAGTATTAAGCTTTGTGCCTTTATAAATGAGTGTAAGAAAAACATTTAACTCGTTGATGCTCTTTCCATATGGGGGTTGTATAAAAATTTAATTTTTCTAAAATTTTATTATCCCATTCGACTGAAGTCAAAGTATTTTCATAGGAAACCTTATTCGATGAAGCTTTGAAGTTAAAAGTATGTGTCTTATTTCAACAGTTAAGGAAATAAACAATTGTGCCCACTTATTTTGCCACACCTTTTATAGATTGGTGAATTGTGTTCATTTACTAAAGTTTACAAGTCAAACTTTTATTTTAAGACATATCTCTAACTCTTAGGACAGTGGGGACAAGAAAACAATGGAAGACATATCTAGGACTCAAAAGCTTTCCTACAAAATAAAAAATTTCTGACATCGGCGCAGTTGTTGTAGATGAATGACTTTGACAAGGTTTTTTTCTACAAAAAATATACAGTGAATTAATGTTTCGGGGAATTTTTTCTAAAATGGAAGTCGGTGGATGGCAGTCGATCATTGATGACGTGTCTAGGAGGCAAACGCTTTCTTAAAAAAATATTTTTAAAATTGGTTAAGTGGTAGTGGCCACTTTCTTGGAAAAGTTTTGTCATAGTTTTTTTTTCACAGAGAATGAGCAATGAATTGATGATTTTGAAATTTGCTTCGAACCTGGGAGTTGGAAAATGGCGAGAGATTTTTCGTAACTTATATAGAGATCATAAGCTTCCGTGAAGAACAGAAATTGACGTCAATGGACCCGTAATTATGTCTCAGGTTCTGGTTATTTGATTTTTTAATAGTCTTTCAAATCAAACCAAATACAAATGATTACAAGAGAAGAAAAGTGAAAAAATGAGGAAAGATTGGAAGAATATTAATGCCTGAATTTTCGCCATGTGTGAAGTTGAGGTATCAGTTTTTGTTAGTTGTGTTATTGCTTTCATGAGCGTATAAACAAACTGATAGACAGGCTATCTGTGGATTCTTATACAGTTCTGCAATTCTAGCTACAATATATGCCAATTATCAGATGTGCGTGACATTTATAGAACAATTTTAATTAAAAACGGCAGAGGAGTAAGCGAAATGTCTTTAGAATGGCAGTTGTTTTCTTCGATGATGCATTGATTTTTCCCCCTATTATCATTAAAAAACCCCAAAAAAATTAGCAAGTAGACAAAAAAAATAGCGAAAAAGGACATATTTATTTTTTTAAAAAGCTTTTTTTTATCAAATTTTAAAATTTAGTCTTTGTTATATTTGTTGAGTCCCCATTATATTTGTGTGTTTAATACCATTGCTATAAACCTAACATTGGACTACACACAGCAAACCTAATCATTTACTTTTAAAATATAGAAGACAAAGTTGAAAGTACAATTAGATGCTTTTTATTTGTTTGTTCATTTCCATACATTGCTACCTATAGTAAAAGTATTTCTCAAAAGTATTTTTGATGCTGAATAATTGTTCTGTATTTCCGAAAATATTAAAAATATTGTATAGATAAGTAATAGTAAAGTATAGATAAATAATGTTAGATGACAAGAAATTAATTACATTCTAAAGTATTTTCCATGCCTCGTCGAGATAAACACTTTTGGGTATAAGAAAGAGACCCAAGTTAAAATTCCTGTTAGCCTACTAAAAGAAAGAAAATACAAACATTTTATCGTTTTGCCTTTCGATTCTAGAAATGTGTGTACACTTTTATGATTTTTGATGAATCAGGCTTTGAGAACTAGAGCGTTCAACACATAGCTTTCGCTAAATTGAGTTGAGAAAAAGCACGAAAAATGAGCCATTTTGAGCAATCTGTTGTCTACTCTTTTTCTTTGTCAAATGTGGTTTTGAAAAGAAACATATTTTTTTATTCCAGTGTGATACATATCTTAGTTTCATTATGTGTTAGCCCACTATGCGTCCAAAGATATACAAATGTATGCACATGAAAATACAGTTTATAAAAAGTGCATTCAGTTTGGCAATAATTTAAAATGTAGATTTTTACTAATTTAGACAAATTATTTAAGGAATAACTCAAAATATCTTTAATGTTATACTGGAATAATGTCTAATGAAAAATATAATTAAAATCCATTCTATCGTCATTAAAGATCCAGTAAAAACGGTTTGAATAAATTGCAGTTTTTCTGTTTGTAGTTTAATGTCCAGGGATTTAATTGTATATATGAAGATGTATTTAAGATATATATAAGTATATATTATATATATTATATTTATTATTTATATTAAGAAGATATATTTAAGATGTGCCATATATATAAATCTACTCTTATTCAATATGTCATCCTTATGTTAGTGGGGAAGTTTCCATAAAACAATTTACAAAAATAAGAATTTTGTTAAAAATTAGAATTTGTGCCAAGAATAGGATGATGATTAAATGAAATAAAATCATACCTATCAATTGTTTATAGTTTATTAAGATATAGCTTTCAGACAAATAAAAAGTTAACCTGGAAAAAATGTGCATTAAGCCTTCAAGGACCAAGGGCATTAAAAATACATCCCTAAAATCCATTTTTCAACGGAAAACTTCAGTTTCAGAATAGCTGCAATCAAAATCATACAGAAGCTGATAGGTACTTCGGAAAGTCGTTAAAATCATGCAAGTCCATAAAGCGCAAGTATTCAGTTAAATTCAATAATTCTGGATAATCTTAGAAGATTTTATAAATGCTAATCGAAGATTTTTTTTTTCGAAATACATAAATAGAATTCTGTTTGATATTTCCATACAAAAAATACAAGAAAATACAATAAAAACTCAAAAATTATTTTTTTCTTATTTCTTGCTTGTAACATATCAAAAAGATGTCTAGTATTTAAAATTTGCTAAAATAATTTTCCAGTTTGTGTTCTTGTTTTATTTACTAACATTATACATATATAGCCGATTTTGAACTATTTTATGAACCACATAATGAACAACATTCTTTGTATCTCTCACGAAATAGGATTAATAAAATGCGTATTTTGCAATATTTGTAAAGACACATCAATATTTTCGTTTATAAGTTTTTAGTTTCAAAGGTAAAAATAAGAATATTGCCATAAACGTTTCCTGTAAATAATAATTCGATTTATCTCAAACAAACGCAATTTTCAATTTATTATATATTAAAATCACTATTTATATTAAGAATACAATTGTTTCTTTTACTATATTTCCCTTTCCCGCTCGTATATGCAATTAAAGATAAATAGATATCATATATCCAGGCATGATATCTATTTATCACGATTCTACTTTTTAAATGTGCTCTAAGTTATATAGCAACGATATAATATACACAAAAAATGTATATAACTAATATTGTCACAATGCACATTTATGTAAATCCGGTGACTAAAACAATGAAATATGTTGTTGTGAAATTAAAAAAATATTTACGAGAATTAAGTTGGTATCCCAAAAATTCTAATTTGTGAATTTTAAAATGGTTTAAAACAGATTTTTATATCAATCTGCTCCGAAGATATTGAGGAAAATTTAAAAGGCTTTATTAATTTTTTTAATTAAAATTGACTTAAAACTTTAGAAATTTTCTTTCACAGTATACTCCTACTAGCCAAGAAATGACCACGAGTTAGCTTCAGGTCCTACAATTTGTCCTGTATAGCATTTTGACAATTTTTTGTCATCATACATGTCTTATCACGAATTTAGATATTAATAATCTATAAACATTATTACGTTAATAAAATATGCGCTTCTGTAATATTTATTTAATCATATTTATTCATATCTCCATATTTCATTACAAAATCGTTTGCAGCAATCGTAAATTCAGAGAATTGCCAAATGTTTTCACAAAATTAGAAATGATTATCGTATGTTTTTTCTGCACACGACTTTTTCCTAATTTCTAAGTTTGCTTACATAATTTTTGCAATGGGGGCTTTTCTTTGCATTCTAGGAATGACAATAGTACATTTAGATGGAATATTTCGCAATATAGGCCTTTTTTAAGCTTAATTCACTTTTATTTACGGCTTATAGCTTCAAAATAGATTGAGTGGCTTCAATAAGAACAGGCAGTCTAGTGATATGGTATATGATTGTGCTAAAATAACAATGTCAAATATACTTCAAGAACTAATATTTAGTTAGTTATCAGTATTAACTATTTACTTTAGGTAAATCAAGCATATAGGTGATATCAATAAATCCTAACATTTTATAAAGATATATTAGAGAACAAGTAATATATTTGCACGTTCCGCATTTTTTCTTTAACAAATAGGGAGAATTTGACCAGACATTGCGCACTTATTATTTAAGATAAAAGAAAGAATACTGTCAGCTTTTGAAAATGCAAAAAACATTTATTAAATATTACAAATCAAGAGAAAATTAATAAATTAATTACAAATTAACCGAAATTTTGCCAATTCTCCACAGTGACGTCAGAGAAAATTATCTCATAAGAAAGTATTTACAACATCTTGGAATTCAAAATTATATATCTTTAATGATATAAATTTCATTTCTATCTTCATTTTTTATTAATTTCAAAATTTGATAAATATCTTAATAGGTGTTATTGATTTTGTTATAAGGAGATTTATAGTTGCTCCATTGCAAGTCAATAGTAAGGTTTTGAATTAATTTAATTTTATTTATTTGTGTATTTTTTTAATCTGCTTCATCTTTAAAAATATTTTTATAATTTTTTTTATTAATTTTTAAAAATAATTTGTACAATATTTGTGACGATGGTAAAAAATTGTCCCGAAGGGACAACAACATGCCGCTGTGTTATACTTTTTTCCTTACTGTTCATGCGTTTGTAGAATTTGGCGGTTTTTTTGGCGTGAAATAATTGATCACTTATAATAGATTAATCTCGACAGTTTTTGCACCTTGTCCTTTCTGGTTGTTCTTTTTTTTCATTTTATTTTTCATTTCTTTTCTATAGCTTTCCAAATTTAGGTATGGTTAAGCTTTTATTTTACCATGTTTCTTTGTGCAAATATCCATTATTTTAATACGATACCCAGCAAAAAAGAAAAATTCAGGGACGCCAAAAGGCCAATTTATAGCCAAGCATGGAATGTCTGAATCCATCTTATGAAATTATGGCAAACATAAATCAATCCTTTTCTGCGCATATGCTGCCTACTGGCAGTCTTATAACTGGCCGAGTGTAAACCCGGCATAAAAGTAAGTGATTAATGATATTATCAGAAATGATTATTGATATGGAGAAAATTAGATTCCCAGAGTTTTGAAAAACCTTTTTTCTAACTGAAATTCTTATTTTAATTCAGAAAAATTTCAAACGATAAAATATGTTGTATATGTTTTGTATGCAAAAAGTATTCGACATGCATTAAAAAAATTAGATATGATTCTAATTATTTTAATGAATAGTTTTTCCGAGTATATCAGTCAAGTTTTGAAATAAACAAGTAATCCTCTGCATTTATTGTCTTAAGCTATATTTAGACCTTTCAAAATTTAAGCCTACAAAATTATGTCAGCCATTTTGAAAATTCCTCTGCCTTTGTGTTCCACAATTAACAATGATTACAATTTTTTATGCTCCATACAAATTAATATTTTACCTGTGGGCAAACTAATTTTAATTAAATAAATAATAACAACATTAAACTTCAGGCAAATGTTCACACTTTAAAAGAACTAAATAGAGTTTCATTCCATCAGCTTTGATTGCTTCAGTTTTTTTTCCCCTCAAAGCGTCGGAATGCATTTTTGTGTGTTACTTTTTAATTAGGCACTCATTAAAAGTTTACTAAATTAGAACACTGAGTTCCGCCTTAGAATTTTTACATCTGACCGGAATTTTGCAGTCAGGGTAAAACTTAATTAAATTAGAAATTCCTAATTAGGGACGGCACTTTTTTGTTAGAACACGCTCTCTTCTATTTTTAAAAATATAGACAATAATCTAGAAGTGGAGGGTGGAAAAGACAAGATTCTGTGTTCTGTTGTATATTTTTAATGGCTTTGGCCTTTGAAGTTAATCTAAGATAAAGAATCCTTCAAAATAATGCCGAAATATTCGGTACATGTTGTGACTTTCCTGATTATAATGACGTTATTTTTTATTTATTTACTTTTTTAATCCAAAATAGATATCAAATCAAGGTTCAGTTCCTAACTGTTTTTTTTATAATAAACGAAAGCATAAAGTTTTGCAACCATATCATTTGTAATTAATTTTCAATTATTAATTAATATTAAGATCGTTGTTAGATTTTTTTTGTTTTAGTATTGAAAGTATATTTTCATTATATATTTAATATATTAATATATAATGCGTGGCTGCCACAGAAGAAATGATTTTGGAAATATCGTTTGAAATTTGAAATAACTATCTTATTTAATTAGGATTGATAGGAAGAATCAATTTTCTTGTTGACAAGGAATATATTCATTCAAATTGAATGATATACAAAGGAGAAGTATAAATAATATTTATTCTTTTTTTTACTTTATTATTTAAGTGTAAGGGTAGACAGTATTATTATTTTTTATTTTATTTTTTTTCCGTCTTCAGCAAAACAAATAAATTTCTTGACTGACCGATTCGTGAGTATCCAAAATACAACTGAACATGTGAAAAACATGGATTTTCTAGGTTCAATCCGCACGCTTGAAGTGATTGACCTGATTAATCCGAATGACATGTGTCGTTTACTGTTTGTCTTTGTCAATTTTAAAATAATATTGAATAATAGAAATGCATGAAATGATCTGTTTGTAAATTTTATTGTGTTCAAAATAAAGGCTAATAACTGTACTATGCCTATAACCTTCGCGCAAGTGCAACCAATAAGTTGTCGAAGTTTTATTGCAGTCGGATGAACAATGGTACACCCGCGCATTAAATGCGAACAAGCAGAAATTTATTTTTATACATTATATAAAAAACAGTATACTATAGGAGTCATTGGCAATTCGGATATTTGCCAGTCTACATTAAAATATTTTTTGAATTTATTGATTGAATACAGATGAATTCATAAGGATTTTACTCATAACATTATTAAGTGAATTTAAATGACATAAGCATTGCTGATTAAAGTACATCTCAATTTTTTTCAAGAATGCTCAAAATCATTAAATAAGTAATTATTATTCTGCTAAATTGATACTGCCCTTTTTATTGAATCGAACTCAGTATGTTTCTTTTTAATTTGTTTCTTCAAATTTTTTAACAATTGTATATCATTTTAGAAAAATGTAAATTTGTCAAATATTATGTATGGCAATAAAAAGAAGATCTATCATAGCATGTTAAAAGAATTACATTTTCAAGATTTTGTATGCTTTTAAGCTTTTCAACTTTATGTTTTCGAATGTCAATTTTTACATTTGGTAATTAAAGGGCACTTTCTGGTTGTAATTCAGTTTTATCGAAAATATCATTTTAAAAATTATGGACAAAGTACTGAAGGAGTATAACGTTACAAACTGGATATTACCAGAAAAAATTTATTTTAAACTAATAGGAATCTTCTGAAAATGTTTTCTATTTGAACCTTAGCACCTTTTTTACTTATTTTTGATCGCGAAGAATAATGAGAATATATTATTAAAAATATTTACATGAAATTTAACTGAATTTAAATGCTTTAAATCTTTCTTAATCAAAAAATATGGATAATGGCAGTACTAACTTGCCGTGTTTTGGATATAATGAAACGAGTTATATGGGTAAAACTTTTGATATCATCTTTACTCCAATACTATAAATACATACTATCATCACATATATACTATCAATATCATCATTCCTAATGCACATTTGCAATTTTTCTGTTCTCTTCTGCAGAGTTGTATAAAAAAAGTCACATGTTTACAAAAATGATTTACTCTGAACTTTGACCTTTATTTATACTTATAATAAAGCTCAATGTGTGTGTGTGTGTGTGTGTGTTTGTGTGTGTGTTGACGCTCTACAGGCCAAACCATTCAACTTACAGCTACCAAAGTTGGCACATGTATACCTTGGAGGCCGGGAATGTGCACCCGGGGGTTATTTTTTCGAATTTTTAATTAGAATTTTATTTATTTAAAAATTAAGCAAAATTTTGGCGTATTTCTGCTATAACTTCCGAAATATTATCGCACAAAAAAGATTTTTACATGAAGTTAAAGATCAAAATTTTATCTTTTAAATGATACTAATGTTTTAATCTTAAAATTAAATTTCTATTTTTAATGAATTTTTAAATAAATATTTTAACTATGTTTTTCAATAATTGTTTTCGTAAAAAATAAAAATTAAGATTAAGCACGTTTCGCATTCATGGGAAAAAAATTAGCTTTTTTCAAAGTGTTGCCATCACATTGATTAAAGCCCCAATTAAAAATAAATTAAATCTTTTTGGAAATGAAATCTGCAAAAATATAATTTTCGGCACGTGTCTGTAGGAAATGAAACAAATATGAAATATTTATTTTTTCTAAAAAATAAACTCAAGAAAAATTATTATGATCTTTTACACTCTCTATACAGGGTGTTTATTTAGTCTCGGACCCATTTTGATGTTTAATGGCTCATAAAATAAAGAAGATATAAACAAACTTATGGCATTTATTGATGGAATAACTCATATATTTTCCTTTTCAGGTTTGAATATTTTTACTTTTGTAAATATCGTCTGCGCGTGTTTTTAATTTCAGATAATTTCATTTTCCAGTCTAAATATCTGTACTTTTATAAATATCGTCTGCTTATTAATTGCATTTTTCTCTTTTTTGGCAACTATTGAAATGTTATGTTTACTTTTGATGTGTTTGTTCTATGTAGTACTTTTGTATGTGATGTTTTATTCGAGCGGATATTAAGCAGAATGCATACACCGCAAGAGAAAGCACAGATTTTATGGTGGTCATAGAGTTAATTTAAAATCAACTAAATCACTGACTTTTAAGAGCTAATTTCCAATCACTTAAACTGACTGATTTATGAAAATTTGAATATCACTATTGAATAAAAGAATTATAATTTTAGATTTTCCATCGATCGTTTCAAAGAAAATACGCCAATTAGCGGGCGCAGGTTTCTCAAGATTAATTGGCCTAAGATTATGAAAATGTTGAGTTTTTCTAAATTTTTAACATTCAAAACTTCATAAATAAGTCTTAGTTGATTGTGGAAAATAGAAACATTCATTCATTTATTTAAAATTTGGTGTGTCCAGAATATTTCTCAGAATATGATACTTTACTGCATTAAATTTAGACTTCATAATTTTTGAAATATATTTATAGGCCGGTACAAAATATTATTATTGATTTCATTTCAATCCTTTTTAAAGCAAAACTAAAAACTGAATTTTATGCTGAATCTGAGAAATTTTTGTTGAATTATTCTTTGAGATATTACATAAATTATGAAAAATATTTTGTAGTTCACATAAGACTTAAATACCGAGCGATTCTGTTTGCAATACTCACATTCAATAATAATAATAATTAATAAATAACAATAAAGATGATAAATAAAATAAAACGCTTGGTTTTATTAAAAAAATATCTTAATATTAATTGCAATTTCACCATTTACATTTTAAATTAAAGTTGAAGTTTTGCCGGAAATGACAACAAAGTAGCAAAATATATATAGTAAATTGAACGAAACGATCTAAACAGTATAAGTTTGGTATGGCTATCAAAATTTGAATAAAAAGGTTTTATTTGAGAATCCTTTAAGAGATCAGTTACTTAAAATATTTAATTGAAAATTGTAGCGAGCGGTAATGCTGGCGAACCGGCTGGTCGCCAAAGTCGGCTAGTGCTCAATAAAAACTGAACATGAATTCTTGACTACTGAATTTTTTATTATCGTGACTAAAAAAAATTCTGAAGGATATGCCTGCAACTAATTTCTTTTCATTCAAAACCAGTGAATGCTACATTAAGTGTTCAGAGCGAAAGCTACTGATTATCGTGAAAGGTGATTTTTCATGTTTTTAATGAAGAAGCATCAGTAACATTATCAGTTTCCTATTTTAAATTTTAATTATCGTTTGTATGGCTTTGTATTTCATCTTTAATATGAGATATAATGCATTGATTTACTTTCGCCGGTATTTGACTGCTAATATCTTGTATATCATAATAATTTTTCATTTTTTAAAAATTTGTCTGAATTTTAATTTTATTGAATCTTTTAGTCTGTTTTCAATGATTAAACTAAGTATTTTATTGTTTCTATGTTAGCCATGTGTTTAGTCAGTAAAATTAAATAAATCTGAATTCTATGCTTAAGAATGAGATTGAAACTCAGTGAAAAATAGTTTAAAAAGGAATAATAATTGCTTCGTTGCCAGCGGAGCACTAATTTAACCAATAGTTACGAAATATTAATCTTTGGCGGGAATTTAGTATTTGTATTGAATTCTATCTTGAGTTCCTTGGCCACTGTTTTGGCGATTAATCTCTGGCATGCGGTTAAAAGTATTCAAAAATCGAATTTTAGTTTCAGACGGATTCTTTCCAACGGATTGAAACAGAAATTTGACATGCAAGTACACTTAAAATCATAAAATCCCGTACCAAATTTGATGTATTTAAGTCATTGCGTTTTTGAGCTATCGCGTTTACATACTTTTGAAAGCATAGACTGACAGACTGTCAAATCCGCACTGGGTTTCTCCCAAAATTTGGTTGGTGTCTATTCTGACGATGTTAAATCTGTGTACAGAATTTTATCTATTTAACTTTTTTCATTTTGTAGCTATCGTGCTAACTTATATTCTAACAGCCTGACAAACAGACATCCTCTGGACGGATTTTAAGCAAAATTTGATAGATTTTAAGCCTGAATACGAAATTTCCTCATTTTAGCTGAAAGCATTTTTGAGCTATATTTATTACAGACAGATCATATTTATTACAGATAAAATTGTGTTTTTCGAACACAGAGGGGTCGAAATTGTGTTTATCGAACACAGAGATTCATCAAAATCTCATTCTAATTTTTTGAAGATTATAACACATTCTCTATATTTTGTATACGAAAAAGTAAAAATGTACCTCAAAATATTTTTTTTCTCGTTACAAAATAAATAACTTTGATTGAACAATAAGTTTATGACAGGAGAAATATATAATAATTCAAATAATACTTGATGATGTATTCAAGTGAAATTTAAACCGAAATTAAAATTAAATAGAAGCGAAATAAAACAATGTAGTATAAGAGGGAAGGAAAAAAGATGCAGAGAGAAATTAGAACAAAGTTTCTGTGTTTCCCTCTGATTAAGTATTGGTTCTAGGATGTGCAGTTCCTAAAGGGACATAAAAAATACATTCTTCTTTATTTCTTCTTCATTGAGACATGTCCACTAATCAACTGCGAGCTGAACCTGCACTTTTTTGAGCTGCAGCGAGAAACAATTCGGAATCTCTTTACCTTTTTGAGATGAAATTTTGTTGAAGGACACCGGTTTATCATTAATCAATTTCGGTTATAGGATGTGATTAGTAAATGAGTTTTATCCCAAATTACATAAGATAAATTGAAAAAAGTTGGCTAATGCTATAAAAAAGGGTTAACAAGAGAATTCTAAGTTGCTAACGATAATTGCTTCGGTTAGCCGATAACGGTTAGTCAGTCTTCATTTTTTACTTTCTCTTATACGTAATATAGAGAAAGTGTAGTAATCGTCAAAAAATTGTAGCTTGAGATTTTGACTTATCTCCATGGTTTAGATCTCCCTGAGTTTGGAAAGAAAAAACGTTTTTGGAAAATGTCCGTCAGCCTGTCTCTCTGTGACAGAGATAACTCAAAACTGCTTTGAGCTAGACAGATGAAATTTGATGTAACATCTGTACACAGAATTTGTGGATCACTATCAAATTCTGATTAAAATCCATTCAAGAAAAGTTTATCTGACTGGCTGTTCGAATATAATATAACACGATAACAACAACAAAAAGGAAAGGGCTAGATGCATAAAAATACAGATTTAACATCTATAGTGCATTTAATTTTGAGCCAAATCCAACTACGAATAGACTCTCTCTCGGTTTGTACTTTTAGAAGCATGGAAATCAAATAATTCAAAAACGCAATACCTTAAATATATCAAATTCTGTATTAGATTCAATGACTACATATGCAGCTTTGTATCAAAGTTTTGCTTCAGTCGGTTGAGAAAAACGTGTCTAAATCTCAAATTCGATTTTTGAATGCTTTTAACGTATTCCATGAATTAATTCGCCAATTAAAGCGCCAAGGTGGACACGATAGATTCAGTAAAAAGGCCAAATTTACTCTAAAAGTTAATATTTCATTATTATACGCCAATGCCATATAAGGCGTGGTTTGGCCTGACAAGTTTATCAGAAAGTATGCGATAAAGTTTTGAAGGGACCACTCGCACTGGTTTCAGCTAAGACATAACGGGTTTTTATGTAAAGTGCATAACTTAATGCTTTGTATAGAAGACGTACTGTTTAGCGAATTTTCAAACTCTCTAACTCTTTATTCGTTTTTATGATGATGCCTATAGGCAGGACAAAACCTAAAATTTTCTTGCGTCTCCCCAAATGCCTCTAAAGAAAGTGTAATAAACATTACGACAGAGAAAGCTGTTTGATCTAAGAACTACCACGTTTGTCACATATTTATTTCTAGGGTACTAGATACTCACAAAAAAAGATCTTCCAAAATTTTATTTAAAGTTTAACTTATTTAAAAGTGAGACGAAATTACATTCTCCTCAACAAAATTATGATATATTGCATAAGAATCATTTTAGCAATACCTTAAAATTAAAAAAAAAATTCGGTGATACCAAATTATTTCCCCGAAAGGAAAAAAAATATAAATTGTTTAAAAACATAATTTTTTTTGGTATGTTTTCATTGATAGAATCGAGAGCATAAAAATCATAGAATTGCGAATAATCGATATACTTATTTTAAGATCCATATACTTATTTTATAATCG
>JAPMOR010089840.1:195430-252510 GCA_026543865.1 Argiope aurantia
GAGTAAATTTTAAAGATAGGATAGAAATGAAAAAGCAAACCAACATTCAATGGGAATATACATTTATGAAAACTTCATATACGCAAGCTAAAGACGCTATTTAAATTAAAGAAAATTACACAATTTCATTTACATTCTTGTTCAGCATTTAGTGAAAGTAAAATAGAATTGCAAAAGCACAGCTAATGTAAGTAGCCGTTGGAACAATATAAGTAATTATTGTACTTTCACCAGCCTCTTTACCCTAATTAAAAATTTGTGATGTTCAATCATATTTGGCATTAAGAAGTAGCCTACTTGCATTAATAGTTTGTCTGTATAGGACATTGTAACTCTTTCTAGGGCCATGGGAATCATGTTTCTCATCAAATTCATCAATCTTTGTATGAAATTATGTAGGTTGGCATACGTTCTGACAAGTTTTTCGATAAAACAGAAACGTAAATACTTTAGTTCCTTATTTCATATAAAATGATGTGCCTTGATTTGTTACTTAAATATTAATTAAGTTAAATTTATCTAATAAACTAAATGAATTACTTTTCTTAAGTCACTCTTAATTCTGAAAATATTTTTATATATACATGCCTAGAAGAAAATGGCCTTTTAAAGGATTTACACTAGAACTCGAGGCATCTACATCCGTCACTACGTCTCTGCACTATAAAAATATTTTTATAGCACATGCGCATTTAGCGACCAAAGAAATTTATGCACAATGGTTGAAACATACTATTTTTATAAGGTGAAAATGTTTAAACGTATGCATACCCTAAAATGAAATATTAAATATTTGCATTGAAAGTTTTAAAAAACTTTTTCTTTTCGAATTTAGATGCTTCTTATATTAAATGTATGTCTTCTATCTAGTCACTTCTGCATCTTACATTCGCTGACACTTTAACACCGTAAACTAAAATTTAAATAACTTTTATTTTATCTTAATGGAATAATACTAAAATTATCCAGTTATTGTTTTAGACTAATTATCACCCGTCACATTTACTACCGATGTGTTTCTAAGTAATTTCTTTTTTCATTCCAGCATATCCTTAAACTTTGTCCGGTTTCTTTCAAATCACTTTGTATATTTTCTTCCCTGAAGCAATTAAAAATTTCGATATAGTTCCAACAATAAAGCGATAAGGATAACTTTCTGGACAAAATTTAAAAAAAATACCTATAATGAGATGCAAAATCAAAATTGTATTACAGTTCTTCCCCCAAATGGCATACAAATAAAAGATTTCAATGATTTTTAAATGTTATATTTTCCATTCTCTTTTGTTGGCATTTTATCTCAAAATTATTTTCCCTACTTCATCATTACTGAACCTTAAATGTCTAAATTCTACGAATTTCCCCATTCCCTATTCAGCTTTATCACTACATTGATTTCTTCAACAACGAGAAATTTACCAATTCTCGATAAATCCCCGAGGTGAGCACCCTAATTGAAACTACTGATGAACAAGGTTTTCGCCAAACATTCCCAATTCCCCAATCTCACGTCTGATTACCTTGAAAAAGAAAAAGAACAAATCCCTGCCAGACCAAAAGAAAAAGAAATCCTTGTCTTCTTGGAGACATTTTCACGTGTCTCCAGAGCTCACAGGACATTAAATTCAATCACGAATCTTTCCCCTATGAATCACGGGATGGCCAAACGACTCGGAAGGCACGGTATCTCGCTCTTCAAAAGTACCGACGTGTGACGTCAGTCCGGCGTTATCGTTCTCGTGCCCGGATGCGTCCGGGACTAAGCGATTCGTGCACGCAAAGATGGCCTTCCTTTGTGATCTGTGTGTTATATCCTGTTCCCGGGATTTTGGATGACAGCAAAGTGGTTTAAGTTGTTGCCGAAATTGGATCCGTATGTTGTGTAATAGTTAGAAGATACTATGTGCGTGGATGTGGGTGGTAATTAATTTTGTGTTCCTGGCGTGTCAGCTTTCTAATCAATTATCTTCAAATGAGTTGAATTTTGACTAATTTGTGATGATGTATTAAATGCCACATCCAAAGGAAAGGCGTTGGTATTAATCGTATTAGCTGTGTATATGTCTGTTATATGTATGCATTTGAAATATTTAATATCTAATTTATTACTGATGTTATTTAAGCATTTAGCAATTCAGTAGTAATAAGTTTCTTATTTTAATTATAAACAGTGCTTAAGATTATAAAATTGTGTAAGCCTTTCATTCAACGATCGTCATAATGAGATGATAATGTTATTTGATTTTAATAAACTAGTAGTTTATATACGTTAGTAGCATTAATATTTTCTTCAATGAATTTAAAATTTATATAAATTTATATTACGATATATTTATTTACTGAAAATAGGAATTATATTTGACTTTTATTTAATATACATTCCCCATGAAAAATTCATTTCTAATTATTTACATGTTTTTCTTCAATTTAAACTCGTAAAATATAAATGTCTAAAGCGCATAGAATATCTACAATACATAATACAGAGTGGCAACCTGTTCCGTAATTATAAAAAAAGGAAAAAAATCTAAATAAATTCTTATAGTTTGAACATATGATTGTTTTGATTTATTGCAAATACATTTATAAAGTTTTTACTAAAACCATTTTGGTCAGTTGATGCCTGCACCCTTGGTAACTCGAAGAACGTCATGGCTGTATTTCCATACTCTCCAGAAACTGTCACGCATTTCGAATGACATACTAGATTTAAACTCTTAAAGTATAAATGTCTAAAGCGTATAAAATATCTACAATACATAATACAGCGTGGTCACAAAGTTATCCCTAATTACATAAAAAAAGGAAAAAATGTTTTAAAAAATTCTTATAACTCGACATATGGTTGTTTCGCTATATTGTAAAGACTGTATAAAGTTTTTAATAAAATCTGATTATGTCAGTAAATTTCAATGTGTGCACCCTTGGTAGATAGAAGAATGTCATGTCTGTGTTCCCACACTTTTCAGAAACTGTCACATATTTTGACTGACATACTAGATTTTTAACTCATAAAATATAAATGTATAAAGCGTATAGAATATCTACAATACATAATACTGCGTGATCACAAAGTTATTCCTAATTACAAAAAAAAAAGCGAAAAAAATGTAAAAAAAATTCTTATAATTCGACTTATGGTTGTTTCGATATTTGGTAAAGATGGTATTAAAGTTTTTAATAAAAACCACTTATGTTAGTAAATTTCGATGCGAGCACCCTTGGTATCCCGAAGAATGTCATATCTGTAATTCCACATTCTCCAACAATTTCTGCTTTTATATTAGGTTTTAACTCGTAAAATATAAATGTCTAGACCACATAGAATATCTACAATAGATAATACAGCGTGATCACAGTTTTTCCTTAACTATAAAAAAAAGGAAAATATGCAAAAAAATTACTTATAATTCGACGTATGGTTGTTTCGATATAATGTGAAGACGCTCATAAAGATTTTAATAAAAATTACTTATGTCAGTAAATTTCGATGTGTGCACCCTTGGTAACTCGAGGATGTCATGACGGTATTCCCACCTTCGCCAAAAATTTTTACACTTCAGACAACATCTATGATCCTAACTTTAAACGTATCAACATATTCAACTGGCGTTGAAAACACACTGTTCTATATAGAACAGCAAATAAATAATTCTATAATAAAACTTTTATTGTATTTTATTCAGTGGTTATCTCACAAAAATATTTTGGCATGTGGTAAGGATTTTGTGACCAAGCAGTAATCTGTAATAACAGCATGTCTTTTAGTACAGAATCAATTCTAAATCAAAAAATATCGAGCTATTAATTCCTATAAAAATGTTGCTAAATTTAAACTCGTTTTCTTTTAGTCTGTATATACAAAATTCTTCATTAAAATTATCAGTATGATAAAAATGTAGTTAAAGATTCTTCTGTATTAGACTCGGAAGGTTAAGAAATCGTAAGTATAAAAAGAACTTTCGCAAAAATACAGAACAAATCAATTTTTAGAAAAGCGCTTTGGGGAAAAAAATGGAATTTCATATGGTTTAAACAAATAAATATAAGTAATCCTACAGCAGAAATGTGGATTAGTTATAACAGATGTTGCAATAACATTTCTAAGCTCAAGCATATGGCGCCATATTTAATCTTCAGAAAGCTTACATAAGTGATAAGAGCTTTTAATCTCCTTCGAAGGGCAAAGTATTTCGCCAGTGTTTCTGACAAATCCTTCAGACTTCAGTATTTAGTGATATTTCAAAATAATATTCTGGCTCTTAGCTGTAGATATTTCGACAAAAACAACAACTGAACATTGAGTTATTCTTTATTGAATTTTAAATGAATGTCGTTTGCACCACAAAAAAATTAAGATTAATTAATCAAACAATATTTAAAACTGTTGAGAAAAACTTAAGTTAAAAATTTTTTTTAGCTATGACCGTCTGCACATTAATAGATATATAGAGAATCTTCTCATTGATGGATTTCAATCAAAATGTGACTAAAATCTACAATTTCGGAGTAAAAACCAAAATCTTTCATCATTACTTTAAAGCTTTTATGGGTTATCATGTTCAAAGAAAGACAGATCGACAGAAAAACATATTTACAATCTTTTTCTTTTGCCTAAACTCAAAATCTAAAATTTGGCAATTTTTCAAAATTTCGTGGGAGAATTTTTTGACGATTGCAATACACTCTCTATTTATATCTCGCTTGGAAGGAAATAAAAAAAGGGGAAAAAATCCTAAAGCATTCTTATTATTTTTATAGATTCCGTCATATATGCTTATTAGAAAAACTCGCAGGCAATGCTGGCGACGATGAACTACCGCCAAAATCAAAATAACATAAAATGAAACAATGAAAATGAAATAAAAAATAACATTGATTTTATAAGTTAATTTTTTTTCGTTACAATGATATCTCATAGTAAATTACAGCAGATAAAACTAGTGGGAGTGGTCTCCCCGAAACTTTCTCGCATACTCGCCATTTAAGGTCTTACTCCACCCCCCTCATTAAAATTTTGAACCTTAGGTAATAGTTACGAAATATAGAAAATTTTGGCGCGAATCGAACATTTTTATTGAATTTTTCATGCAAATATGTATTTTGAGTGCTTTTATTGCCAACGGATAAAACTAAAATTTGTGATGGAACTACAATTGTAGGCACAAAATTCCATGCCTAATTTTAATGGATTTAAGTCATTCCGTTTATAAGTCATGGCGTTTATTTCCAAGAGAAAATAAAAAACAACAGACAACCAACTTTTTTTACATATTTAGTTCGAAATTTCATAAGAATCTATATTTTAGATCTTAAATCTATGTCACAAATTTTACTTAATAATGTTTTCCTCTTTGGAGTTATTTAATATTTGTAAACGAACAGCAACCTGCCAGATATTTTATTTATGGATTTTTCTCAAAAGTTGATAGAAATATACACATATGGTCACTCGTGAGTTCATGTATCAAATTTCATCCGTCTAGCTCAAAGATTTTTTGAATTATTTTGTTCACAAACAGATATATTATGCCAAAAATGTTTTTTAATTGAAATATGGAGATTCGTCAATATCTCGAGTTCTACTTTTTTCAATCGATTACAGCACTTCCTTTATACTTCATATGAGAGAAGATAAAAATTGTAACAAGTAGCTGAAAATGAAGAAGACAGAGAGACAGGGAGAAATTTTCTGAAAGTGATTAGATTGGATGATAATAATATTTAATGTAAACGATGATCATGTTATATAGTTTCCATTATTGCATAAGAATAAATTTCTTGGTTCATGATTTCTTAATTTTTTTTGTGTGTGTGTGAAAAATGGAAAATGAACTCATCAGGACAAAAATTAATTAAAAATCAACAAAAAAAGATATTTTTATTTTATTTTTTTTAAAATCAGAGCAAAATGCTCAACCAGTGACTTAAGAAATTGTAGAAGACAGAGAATTAGAATTTTAGTTATAATTCGTAAAATTTTTCCAAAAAAGTGGCATTTTTTAAAGATTTTTTCAAAGTTCATTAATTAAATCAAAAGTGCAAAAATAAATTTCTTTAGAATGGTAATTTCTTATTCAATTCAGTGGCGTACTGAAATTGGTTTTTCCAACAATTTTTAGAAGCAACAGTAGGGACATGCGAAAAATCATTCAAAAGTAACACACACACAAAAAAAGAAATTCAATAAAAATGCTCTTCCTTAAATTTTAAAATTCTCATTCTTAGGTTTAATAAATCCCCTTTAAGACTACCTGTGTACCTAATTTCTTGTTGAAGTGCTGGATTTGTCGGATATCGCAGATACGCACGCATGATCGGGCACGGTAGTTTTTTTAGTCAGTACAAAATTGCTTCTTTCTTAATTTCACAAGATCTTTATAAGCACCTTGAATTCAAGAAGCTATTAAGTCTTCATAAATTGGCCTTTATGTCCGGATAGTTGCCTGAATATCGCATAATCAAGTCTACCTCCGAACTCGGCTATCAGATCTGGTTCTTGCTGGAGTGACGTGCGGATCTCGTGGCGGATAAGGTTAATAATATATTTATGGCAGAGTGATGCGGTGCGTGGTATTGGCTAATCAGGGTGTCAGTAATCCTGAAGGACGTATCTCGCTCTCAAGACGAGGGTGTAGCTCTGTTTTGCGGGAATTAATGAGAACACTGAGAGAGATAAGACACCGGCAATACGTGAAATACAGCTCAGGGCAACGAACATTTTAAGGCCGCTAGAAATAACGCCCATTCATCAGCTATAATAGATCAATAAAGCTTTTTTAATAGGTTCAAGAATCCGGTTGTTATATTTTATAGCTTTAATGTGATCTATAGGATTTTAAATTTATTACAGTTTTATTTTTGGGGTATTAATGGGTTGATCCTATGAAAGAATTCTAGAATTTATTTATCTGTGCCACCGCACGTTTTGTGCATAGCTTCAAAATAACGGAAAATCATCGAATTTGGGAATATATATCTATATATATATATATATTGGAATGTGTGTGTGTGTGTGTGTGTGTGTGTGTGTGTACACAAGGTGTTACCAAATTCGAACGAAAAATTCAGAGGGATGTTACTAGACATCAGGAGGATAAAGAATCATCATACAACATGGGGTGCCAAAAGACATTTAATTGGTGAAAATACGAAAAATAAAGAGAGTCGGAGAACTGTTGGAAGCTGTAAAAAATTAATAAAAAAATAACAAATGGTGTTTAAACTACGAATTTTTTTCAGTGAAAGCACATTCTTAAAAGGTTTTTTTTTCATGTTGGTAATATGCGGATTTGATGATCTAGGAAGTCATAAATTACTGAAAACGAAAAAATGGTTTAGAACCTATAATTGCAAAAATGTTAAAATTTGAAGAAACATAAAAGCTTGAAAATGTAAGGAGTTCTATAACCTATAATTTGATATCAGCGTGTAGTGTGAGAACTACGGAGTTTTAAAAATATTTAAGAAAAATTAAAATGGGAACTAGAAAACATCGCTGCAACATCAGTACCGATTTTCGCAGAGAGCTTTGTCGAATTCGGAAGACAAATTCAGAGCAAGGATTAATAGGCATTAAGTAGTTGAAAAATTACCAGAAAACATAGGGTCACAGGTAACATTTATTCAATGAAAATCTAAAAAACAGGCGTCGAAAAGGGAATGAGTCTGGCGAAGAGAATGGCCCTATGAATGCGAGGATTAGGAATAAGGAAATCGAGAAGAAGCCTTCTCGTAGGCAAATTTTTCATGCGTTCGAGAAAAATAAAAGCAGCGAGCAAGTATTCCTTAATGATCATTGTAGAATTGATGTTCGTTATGCTTCCTTCGCAAACAACAAGTCAATCAGATTTTACGAATTTAACTTAAATGTGCTGGTGCTCCATCATGCATTAACAAAATTATCGGTGTTTTCTGTAGTAAATCCGGAGGAACGTGTTGGAAGAAAATAAGGTCTTTTTTCCGCTGAAGCGTTCGGGCAGAAGATACGGTTCAAATAGAGGACTCTGCCCAGTTTTTAATATCAAACTTGTGTTGTACATTCGACGAGAAAGTGATGTGGGGATTTTCGAATGACCATTGCGTGTGTTGAAGACACCTTATCTTATAAAGCAGGCTTCATCAGAGAATAAAATTCTAGCAGAAAAGTGTGCATCTTCTTTTGTGGCATCAAGCATCCAGCTTGCGAACTCCATCCGATTCGTGATTTTCATTGAAAAACGTTACCTGCGACCCTATGTTTTCTGGTAATTGTTCATCTACTTAGTGCTTATTATCCTTCCTCCGAATTTGTATTTCGAATTTGAAAACGCTCTCTGCGAGCATCGGTACTGATGTTGCAGAGATGTTTTCTGTTTCCCAATTTAGTTTTTCTTAAATATCTTTAAAACTCCCTAAATCTCACATTACACAATTATATTAAATTATAGATTATAAAATTCCTTACATTTTCAAGATTTTATTTTTCTTCAAGTTTTAATATTTGTGCAAATATTGGTCCTAAACTACTTTTTCATTTTCAGTAATTTACGACCCCTAAGTCATCAAATCCGCATATTAACAGCATAAAGAAATTGTTTTAATGTGCTTTCACTTTAAACAAATTCATAGTTTAAACATCATTTGTATATATATATATATATATATATATATATACTGGAATTCAACTCCATCGGAAATCGCGCAATAAACACAGCAGATGTAAGGCTATTAAAATAGCACGTCTCTGCTTCTATCATGGCTTCATGCTTAAAATAGCTGAGGGAATCTTGAAATATCATAATGAGCAGATTTGATAGAAACTAAACATTACCAATGTTCCCAGTGAAACAGCTGGTTGATAAACACGGAATGAAATATGCTAAAATATTAATTGAAAAGTTTTATAAATGTCTTTCAAAATTCCATAGTTACATCTAAAGTTAAAAGATAATGAAAACAAATTCAAAAAAAATATTCCCGGTTCATTTCTATTCCTTTGGCACTTAAAAAACAACGTTAGTGTTACATGTTTTCGATTTTACTCTAAATTTCCAAAACATTAATAATTCAATTTTGTACTCATAAAATTATTCTTTCTTTTTCCACAGATTAAAGTTAGCCGCAAGATAGATAATTTATACCAAGAAATTTTAAGGAACTCATTTGGGCATAATGTAATTAATAACAACCCACTGATGAATAGGATAGTAGAGACTGTAGTACGGATCTTGAAGATGTAAGTATTCTTTTCCATATATCTCGATTTATCTGGGAATCGAAAAATTGTTTTATTGTTCTTTTATTAGTATGAAAGTGTTGTTGCTCACTTTCACTAATGTTTTGTTATTTTATTTGCATTATTGAAAAAAATCAACACACGCTTTTTATTTAGCTTGATTTATCTCATGTTTGTAAAAATAGTATGCAGCGATCGGTTTACTCGCTCTGTTTCTTATGTACTTAAACGTTCAAATTCTGTACAGCTGTGTATTCTTAATGGCAATCCAATACTTAATCTTAATTATTAATTTAATTGCTTAATTTTGGAAATTTTTTAAAAATGTTATATGAGAGGCGCCATCTAAGACTGAATTTGAGAAAGAATAAATTACAACATTCCATTATATTTATAATAGTCAATTATGAAATACATTAAGGGTTAAAAGAAGAAAACAATAAAGGAAAAGAAAAGCGTTAAAAACATAAAACATAAAACACGTTTAGTCATAGCTAATATCATGCAAAAGTAAATTACTAATTTTTGAAAAATTAAAAACATATTATATATGTAATTATATATAATACCTATGAATAATTTTGTCAACAAATCGCATTTTCACTGCTTGATTTTGATTTGCACATTTTTGATAAAATTAATTTCTGACAAATGAGTTTTTAGAATTTTTTTTAATTTTTTTAATGCATAACAACGTTGCAAGAAAATGTAATCCTTTGTAAAACTGTTTTTTTTAATTTTAAAATTTAAAACTGTTTTTTAAAATTTTTGAATTTTTACGTCCATTTATGTAAATCTTTCTCTTTTTTTTTCGTTCAATACACTACTGCATAGCATAGAATTGCCAATAATTGAAAAAAAAATATCTAAAAAAATATATTTTGGAAATTTTATTATTTTAGCTGGACTTCATCTATTGTACTGTTAAAATATTTTTCGGTAATATATTACCTTCGTTTAGAAAAGAGGCTATTCATACGAAGTAGGAAAATAAAATACATGAAAGAGCTGTAAATCTGAATGACACAGAATGATTTATGTTTTCTGCGTTTGTATTCATTTTTTCCCCGATTCAGCACAATTTTTAAAAAAAATATATCTCAAGTATACTCAAGATCAACAATGATCTTTTATCTTGATCAAACTCGGTTTTCGAAATCCTTATTTATTCTTCCATTTCAAATATATCAAACAAGAAAATAAAACACAGTTCCACGTTGTTTTTTTACTTCATCATTATCATTCCTTTTTACCCTACCTTTCCTGTCATTGTTTATTTTTGCGAATACAGGACAAATTGTCCTTTTCCTTTTCATCCAGATTCCTTGTCCTCCTCCAAAAACTACTAACTCGCAAAAATTCTAATAAATCTCGCAAAGTTCTTTAATTATCGATTCACAGCCTCGGGGATACGATACGATATAAAAGAAACAAAATATCGATAACTTCCGCTCTGATGACTTAGCAATAAACGTGCGCTATCTTGCTAGCCTTAAGCGGCTCCAAATAAACAACCCTAGCAAAAAGAAGAAATACGCTAACAATTTCTCTTGTCCTGATACTGATGTACGTTTCCTTTGGGACTTTTATCTAAAAAAAATAATAAAAAAGTATACGACTCATAACTTGAGGGGCCCAAGATTTTTAGCCCTAAATTCAAACTATAACGAGCAAGTATACGTCAATATTTTATGTACGTGGATTGGATAAAAATATATTAGCTTTTACCCTTTAGTTTATTTCTTTCGTAAATTTGATGGGTATAAGAGATTTTTTTTTCATCTGGGATCTTTTATTTTATACGAAATATTTCAAAGATTTCTTGTTTTAATGCTTGACGTATTGAAGCATAAAGGATATATAATACCTCATTATTGTAAATATTATAATGATATGTGCTGTAAAGATTAAACTAAGAAATAATGTTGTTATTTAATTGTTTAGGAATTTAATTGCATAATTGATTAAAATAACAATCAAGTGCTTTTATTTTACCGAAGAGCACTATCAGTAGATTTTATAATAATATAATTTTATAATAACAATGTAATCATTTTATACGAAATATTTCAAAGATTTTTTTGTTTAAATATTTGGCGTATTGAAGCACTTAAAATATATAATACCTCATTATTGTAAATATAATAATGGTTCGTGTTGTAAAGATTAAACTAAGAGATATAGTTGCCATTTAATTGTTTAGGAATTTAATTACATAATTCATCTAAATAACAATCAATAGTTTTCCTTTTTCCCGATAAACACTAACAGGAGATTTAATAACAATGTAATAATATAGTTCAATTCCATATATTGCAGTTATTTGCAACGTATGAAACATCGACATTTCATACTAAGGCACTTAATTGAATGCTAAATGTTTTGAAACAAAGTATAAAATATTATAAACTTTTTATAGGCATTGTACATAACAGCTAGGCATTATATAAAATGACAAATTCTATTTAGGAAAAAGTATAAAAAAAGGCCATGATAACGCTCTTATTTAAACTGTTTATCAATTTAGAATTATATAAAATGACAAAAGTTATTTAGGCAAAGTATAAAAAAAGGCCATGATAACGCTATTATTACAACTGTTTATCAATTTAGAAACAAAGACTGCACAAAATATAATTTTACATCATCTGTTGTAGCACAATCACAAAAAGTCTGCTTTTTTGGGGGACATTTTGCGCAAGCGTGGAGATTACTGGTTTTCTTTAAGCACACACAATAAATAGAAGAATCGAGATTCTTTCAGATTAGATTATCATCAACATATTAGTTTCATCCACTATTAATATAATCTCATCGATGTGTTTTGAAACAAACTTTTGGTGAAGGAGTTCCTACTTTGCCATATATTTAGTATTCTATAAAATACTTAAAACATTTGTGAAATGTTTAATCGTTTTATGCATTACTAGAGAGTATTCAACATTCTATAAAATATCTAGGTACTCAGTAGAATTCTGGCTTTCAACCATTGACGGTAATATTGTTTTAATAACTTGACAGATATATTTCATCCACAAATGTAGATGCAGTCGATAAGATATAATATAATAAAATAAGGTATTACAATAAATGAGATTATTATAACATCTTATTTGATATTATATGAAATATTAATAATCTTTTCAAATAAGATATTTTAGCTTTAATACTCCAGGTTTTCGTATTATAAATTTATATATCTGCTTGAAATTGCTGCCCAGACTTCCAATATGGGATTTTTGGCTATTCCTATCATTAGAAGAGGAATTACAGTAAATAATTGATAGAACGAATACTACTTTCTGAGTTGATTTGTTATATTTCTTTAGGGATAAATTATGTTTTCCTTTATCGCAAAAAATGATGCGATTGTGCATCAAAAGGGCAGGGTTGCAACTGGGGAAGATAGAGAAATATGGAACTCTAGAAGTGCAGAATAATTAATTACAGTGAACTTATTCGTGAAATAAGATTTTTTGTTAAAAACTTTTGTATTTATTTTGAACTCTTTTATTCCGTGTTTAATCTGAATTTGATCGATTCCCTTTGTTGTATTTTTGGCTAATGATTTGATCTACAAATTCATTTGGTTTTGGAATCGAATATATAAGGAAATATTTATTAAATACATTTATATTGTATTTTTTATTCTACTTTTTAGCCATCTGATAATAATTTGTATTAAGTAATTTAGTAAGTTATTCAAATAACTTGATTCAAGGTAGCTAATAAATATTTTAATCTACTTGAATTGACACTGAATAGCCATTTTCACATATCTATATAATTGAAATACTTAGGAAATCCAGTCTTCTATCCCTACTAATCTGATTTCGTCAATTTTAAATTCATATGAAATCACTTAACACCTAGAAAGATATTCATTGGGTATCTGCTTTACCTCGGATTTTTGAGTTAAGCGTCAAACAATACTTTTCCGTGTATTTTTTGGGGGAAAAAGCAGGACACATCCCTATCCACTTTACCGGTTTCGCTAATTTTTTCCCTACGAACGCTTATAACTTCTAAATACTTCCTTAAAGGCTGTCTAGCTTCCATCACTTTCTATTTTCCAGAAAATTTTCAAAAATTACTTCACTGTACATTCTCCAGAGAGAAAAATTACGGCAAAATTCCTCAGCCCTTAACACTATACCAATTTCGCCAATTTTTATCTAGTTTGAAAGCACTTGTGATGTTTAGATACTCCGTAAGTAATAATATACACCCCTATATTTATAAAAAATAGTTCTACATTTTATAAAAAATATCGCAAAACAAAAACTTGATATAGTATTCCAACTTCGTTATCTTCACCAATTTTATTCGGCAATTAATTTTTTTTCAATTTGCGTGCTTGAATGTCCTAACAGAATGTTCTATGCTTAATGTGCAAACATAATAAAAAAAATTTACATTTGACGTAATAAGTTTCAACTCTTTGAAGTAAACAATATTAATAAATTAATGAAATTAATATCTTTGCCAAACAGCTAATAATTTCTTATTTTATAAACATATTCTTCTATATATTTTTAAATGATTCATGCACTTACAAGTTTTACAATCCTTGCCACAAATTTTTTTTAAAATATCACTTTTCTAAGAGTACCTGGGAGACCGAGAGTTGCTCAATAATTCTTTTAATCGTATTTTTTCGGAGAAAATATTTAGATATGGTAAATATTACTTGTACGGCTAGTTGATTGTTTAACACAAAATTGCATTGTTGCTATAGGATGTGAACCGAACGCATTGGTATTCGAATAATGTCATATAGCTCCTCCTCACAAAATTTTGAAATGCCGGTAAGTTGTCATCCCATGGCAATAATGCAAATGTAACAAAAACTTACGAGATGGCACTATATGACATTGTCAGTATGAGAGTGGGTAGAAAAGGGCTCTAAAAGTTAGTTATAAAAAAAGGGGTTTTCTGTGTGTAAAATCATGTGTGTGTTTTTCATAAGTGATACGTTAATAGATAAACTTAAAAAGCAAAACCTTATCTAAATATAAAATTTGATCAAAATCGTTAGAACCATTTCCAAGATACACGAAATAAATTTTTATATATACAAAAATTGCTTGTTTAAACTTATACGATTAAGATAATACACATACAGCAATTTTTTTTAACAAGGGAGGACAGCAAATAAAGTCAGTGTTAAAAATACAAATTTATAGAGACGGATTTCATTTGATAATTGATTTTTCCTATACCACAAATAATCTATCCGAACTTGTCGTGTGCTGTTGTCGCAGCAATTAAAAACACAAAAGAGTCCATTGCTATTGTCTTCAGCAAAATATTCATATGAAGTGATTATAGTCGTTGATTATTTGATGCTTGTAATTTGATTTCACCGCATAATTGATTATTTCATTCGCAGCCTAAAGCTGAATAGATACCACTAGAGAATTTTAATGCGACTTATCGTCCGATACAGTCTAATTGAATCAAAGGGATTCAATTAAAACGAACATGGCAGATTTTTTTCTCTCAAAAGAATTAAAACTTTTATTTTCTACAATTCGTTCTGACAGAAAGAACACTATCTCCGAATTGGAAATAAGAAGAAAAAAAAACTTGAAAGCATTAAAACATTTCGCTTGTTGTTGTTGTTTGGATAATAATTAAATTTGAATACATTTTCCATTCGATGGCTTTGCCAGTGTCAGCCGTGGAAAATTAATTTCGAACCTTAATGGCGGAGCAAGATTCCAAATGTAGAGGCTAATCAAATAAATAAATTGCAAACGAAAGTTTTAAGTTTCATGAAGGCGTGTTTTGAATAACGCAGCGGTTTGTTTTGCTTTTTATAGTTTTTCATAAGGTTGGAAAAGTCTCTTGGCTAATTTTGTTCGCAGCTATTGGCGCGAAAAATGGAATACTTCATTTGATTATTTTAACTTAACTGCCGAAGTATGCTTATTATAGCCTCTAAGAAGATTATTTGTTTTATCTAAAGAATTCGCTTTAGTTTAGTTTATTTTTTAACCAGTGATTTTCAAGTTGTTGATGCTTGAAAATTTATATCTTTACATTACTTTACAAAATAAATTATCGTTAAGTCTTTTAAATGCAAGTTGTTTGTTGAAAATGTTTTTAAAATGTACATCTGTAAGTGAATAGTTAGAACAAAATATAATAGAACAAAAACATTAAAAATTCAATGATATATAAGGAAGGTAATTCAAGGTTTCTTTGCCCTTTGGTTCACGGACTCTTTGACCTTCTCCACAATAACTTGCAAAAATATTATTGCGCAAAAATAAATGTTACACCATTTCAGAACTTAAAAAATTGTCTTTTTAATGATATCAATTTAATATTAATGCAAATTTGTCCTGAATTTTAACACATTTTTTAAAATTTTCTTCATTTTCAACAATAGATTACATTTTTACTCTGAGATTCAGACTATTTGCATTCTTTCATCAAATATTTAAACCGTGGGATTTTCATCTGTTGTTGGTAGCTAAATAAGAGATTCTCTTTAATATCTCTGTATTTTACAAAATGAATATAAATGTGAAATTACAATATTGAAAAATTTGGAGATAGAGCAAGAATCTGCGTTTAGTTTTAATACTGCTATGATGTCATGAGACGTATCTCCTTTAGAAAGGCCCATTAGAACGTATGCAAGATAATTAAAATGACTTGACTTTAATCTTTTAAAAGTTAACGGAATCGTGGACATGAATTTATATCTAAAAAAATTTGATTGAAATTAGATCTAACCAATATTCCTAATTAACCAACTGGTTGCCAAACAAGATTAGTATTTTATTAAAATTATTATACAATCTCATTAGAAAATAAACAAATATCATTTTACAATACGGTTTAAAAAACGTAGTTTATCTATCTTGAACTAAAGGTGGGTTTACATTCGGCCAGTTATAAGATGTCCAAGGAATGATTTATGTTTGCCACAGTTTCATAAGATAGATTCAGGCATTTCATGCTTGACTATAAATTGCCATTCTGGCGTCACTGAATTTTTCTTTTCACAGAAATGATTTATATTAGTTTCTTAAAATGATGGATATTTACACAGAGAAACATGGTAAAGTAAAAAAGGTTCAACATACCTAAATTTAAAAAAACTATAGGAAAAAAATGGCAAATAAAATGAAAAAAAAACCTTGCATCAAAAAGAACAAAGAGCAAAAGTTGGCGGAATTTATCTATAATAAACAAACGATTTTTTTCACGCCAAAAAAGTAAATAAATAAATAAAATTAAAAAAACTTGCTAAATTCTACAAACACATGCGCAGTAAGAAAAAAATACATTACAAAGGCATGTTGCTGCCCGGTCGGGACTTGCCATGGACCGAACAGTATTTTTCAGTCTTTCTACGCATGCGCTGCCTGGTAACTGACCGAGTGTAAACTTACCTTAAGATTCAATATTGATTCGTTCTCATTACTACGTTGTCTTGAAACTGTCTTTTGTACCATGAATTAAGAAAGTTTTAATGATTTTATTCTAATTTCCATACAAATTAGAATTGTCAGTGATCAAATTTTGAAATGTTAAAAAAAGAAGAAAAAAGGATATGATTTAAACTGAATTTAAACACTAAAATCAAATTCGGTTGCACAGGTTTTCCCAGAAAATTAAATTTTCTAAAAGTAAACAAATCATTCCGTCAAGCAATCCATTCCACCCTACTCACGAACCATTAAAAACAGAACTTTTCCAATTCAATTCATCTAGCGCTACATCAACTAACAAAACGAGTGGATCCATTGCACCAAAAGAAACTGAAATCTCCCCGGACTCTTTCCACTAATAAATAAATTAACGAGCTCCTTTCTTCAGATAATGGGCACAAGCTCTATTCTAATTAAAATCGTCTCTGTACAGGAGAGGTGGCTGGCCTATTGTAAGTACATATTTGTATATCAGATGCAGCCATTGGGGAAATCAATTGCATTCTGTTGTTTAAAAGATATTCCCCGAACTCGAGCGGATGAAATACTGAATTGGTTGAGACAGCCATTTTTGACCATATTAAGGTAGTTGGCTACATTTAATCCCCCCCCCTTCTTTCCTTTTGAGGAAATATTAGATGTTTTTTATTTAATGTTTTAAATTTTCTTCAGTTTTCAGTTTTCTTCATAAAACCATTCACATTTAGTTTCTAAGTTTATTTCTTGAAAGATTAGATGATGTTTATATTTACGTAATACAAGATTTAATGTTATTTTACATCTTTAAAGGCTGTGTTAAACTGAGATGCAAATTAAACTTCGATGGATATTTTTGTCCATATTTGGTACAATAATTTCCTTATATGTTCTGCAGTTCCTGAATAAGAAAAGGAGCAATCTGCTTATTTAAAAATATTTTATATCACAATGCTTTATACATCGGAATGGGGAGGAAAAAAAAACCGAAATGAAACTTTCATGTTATTTAGCCGTCAAACCCTAGTATTCAAAGAATGGATATATTGTTCATTTTTTAATTTAGCAAGTAGGCAATAAATTTTTAAAGTTATTTGAATTTAAATAAATTCATATGAAAAATTTCTAAACTAGAAAATTCCTTTCTGCTTTTTAACAAAAAAAAAATTCTTCCTTTTTTCATATATATATATATATATATATATATATATATATATATATTTTGGATACAACTCATATTTCTTGAAAATTATGCTAAGTTCCCTAAATGTAAAAGCCTTATTAAATTTCGCATTTTTAAAGTTGGGATTTTTGTAATCAATATTTTTAGGATTAGAAACAAATTTTTTAACGTTCACGAAAGTTAAAATATCTTATAAATGTGATTAAAATTCCAAATTACTTATAATATTCTATCAGAATTTCAGGATGATTCAAATTTGTTTTGCATCCACAAATCTTCATAAGAATTAAAAATAATCGTTAGCAGTAATAATAATTAAAAAATATATATATAAGATTATAAGAATTACAGTAAATTAGAATTACATAATTAAGAATTGCAGATAATTATTAATGCGAACCGAAATATTTTGTATTCTAACAGAATATTAAAGATAGATATTTTGCACGAATTAGAATATTTATTCTTAGAAATCTAGAATATTAATAAAATATAATATATATTCTAATAATATTATAAATTATAATATTTATTCTTAAAAATATAAAATATTAATAAAATGGAAGATTTATTCATAGAAATATAGAATATTAATAAAATAGAATATTTATTCTTAGATATCTAGAATATTAATATTAATAAAAAATCACTTTAAACCTCAATAAAATTTTATATAGTAGTTTAAAATATAGATATAAATTTAAAGAAAGCCAATCAATTTAGTGTAGTAGTTTGTTTAGTGTAGTAGTAGTTGTGTCAGCGATAGCGAGACTACTTTCGGCTTCCATATAAGGTTTAGTTGATTTATGTTGCTTTCTTTTGCAGTATATGAAAACTGAAATTTTTTTCATAAAAAATCTGGTTGTTATTGCATGAAGCGCGAAAAATAATAGGAAAAGATTATTAAGCTACAATGAGTACCTTAAGAAAATAACAAACATTTTAAAAAATACATCATACAAAAATTAAAATACTAAATGTAATCACATTTCAAATTTACTTAAAATGTTTCTATCTCTGCCTAACATTTATAAAACTTTCGTTTTAACCTGCAGATTTTTGCGGAAACAATAATTTTTATTTTTTAATAGTAAGTGCACTGCTAAAATAAGTTCTTTTGCACTGATAAATTAAGTTTCCCTATTTATTATTCTATATTAATATTTCCTTAAAAATCTGTCAAAATTACTATAAAAACAATTTACTTTTATAAAGACTTGTAGTACGTGCAACTTTCAAAAATTAGAAATTAAACTGTTAGTGATATAATAAAGATTTTTCATGCTATTGAAAGAAATTAATTTTATTTTAAATTTTTAAAAGATATAGCTGGATTTAATTTTAATTAAAGCCTCTCAATTTGTTGGAAAAAATAAATTATTATTAATCTTAATATTCTCAACTAATTTAATTTTTAGCAGAAAAATGCCCAAAAAAATCTTATGAAAACAAAAAATATAAAAACAACAGATAATTTACTACAAATAATTTATAGAAATCGATTATTTAATATTTGAATTTCATTTAATAAGATATTTTTCATCAAATATAGATTTCTATCTTATGTTGTGATTAACCAACTATTTTTTTTAAATAATTAGTTATTTCTGGTGAGAAAAATTATTTTAAAATGAATTACTAATATTTTAAATCAGTATAATGAAAAAATTCTATTACATAAATATTATTATATATTATATTTAAAAAATGAATGTCAAAATTCTGCTTTTATCAGTTATAAATGTAACCTTTATATGAGGCTTTATATATCATTTTATATTTATAAATTATTTAAGTTAATTTAATCATATATTTTCGTATTTTTTTTCTTTATTTTAAGTTTAAAAAATTTAGAAATTTGCTCTCCTTTATATGTCCGAAAGTTTTCATCATATTTTCTGTCATAAATTAACTCTTTTATAATAATTAAATAATTAAGTTTAAGTTTTATAATAATAAGTTCATAATTATGCTGACATAAAAACTTATTTCATTCGAATTGTCGAATTATGTTATGGTAGTTCTGTGGAAGGCATGGTTTCAAGCTTTCATGAAAAAAGCAAACGAAAAATAAACTGCAAATTTCAAATCTGAAAAATTTTTAAAGGGAAAGAAACAAAAAGTCAACAAACGATAAATTCTAAATGTAGGAAATTTGAAAAAAACCGATTTCGCTCAATTCTTATCTAGAAATCATTTGATTCAAAATATTGCAATCAAATGTGAACGGTATGTAAGGAATCGCGATAGTTAAATATTTTTATAAAATTAGATGTTTATTATTGGATTTGATTTAAAAACATGTTATTTATAGTTTTACCCCAATAAGAAGAAATAAATATTTAATAAGGGTTAAAACTGCTTTCAATTCTATATCTTCCTAAAAAATTGATATTAATGATATTTTCCGTTTTTAATTGATTTATGTAGTTTTTAATGTTAAAATAAAAATAAACAAGTTAATTTAATGATATGTTTTCTGGCGTTGCTTTGTTTTGTTTCAAGAAATTATTCGAAAATGCACTTTTCTCTCCGATGTATTAATGTATGCCGCGAACTCCCCTAATATTTTCTGTAGCAAATTAGTTCCTCTGTAGTGATTAAATAATCAGGAGAATAATAGGGACATAAGTATGCTAATGAGGAAAAGTAATTTCACTTCAAGTTTCAAATTACCAAAACCTAGATAAACATTCATTTCATTTAACAGACGTTGGTATGCGGGTTGTAAAAGCTGTTTGCCCGATATTTTCGCCCCGAACTGCGTCAGTTAAACTTCTGTGCTGTCCCAAATTACTTTGAGAATCATTAAATTCATTCATTTTGCGATTAGCTTAAACCATCATTATTTATAACGCATCTGAATGCTAAGTATTTATACGAAGAATGTTATTTATTCAGCTTGAGGGCCATTTGTTATAGTTGATACTTTAACCAACAGTTTATGAGGTGCGGGCATTTATGAAATTCCAAAACTTACCACACAACGAAAGCATTTCATATGTGTATAAAGCAAAAGCAAATTGCTTGAATTGGAGGTTAAATTAATGTGTCCTTGGTTAGTCTTCAGTTTCTGAGATTTGCTAATTTTTTTAATGGAAACTTTGCTATATATGAATATTTTGAAACTTCTCAAAAGTTATTTTATACTTGATAGTTTAACTAACAGTATATGAGGTGCGAGCATTTATGAATTCCACAAACTTACCACAAATGAAATAAAAACATTTCAAATGTTTATAAAAGAAAAGCAAATGACTTGAGTTGGAGGTTAAATTAATGATAGTCCATGGCTAGGCTTCATTTTTTGAGCTTTGATTTTTTTTTTAAAAAGGAAATTTTGCTATATATGGATATTTAAGGTGTTCTCGAATGTCATTCATAAATATGTGTGTCTGAAACTAAACAGGCACACATACATTAAAAATAAAAAGGTTTTAGAAAAGAGCGTTTTAAAATTTTCCAAACTGAAAAACTTTTAATCAAAAATATGAAATCCAAGACAAAAACAACGTAACAACATATAATTACACAAATCAAACTGAATTATTAATCAGCTTTATAGTTGTCTGAATTTTTTTACTGAATATTTAGAAAACATTTTCAAGAAAATTTTTTCCTGACTTCTGAATTTTTTAAGACTTTGTTTTGAAGTTCCTATATTTTCGATTTTAAAATGTCTTTGTTACATTTTAGAAAACATATAAAGACGTAGTTTAATAGTTTGACATAGATTTTGATGCAACCTATTAGGAAGATAGCAGGAATGTTAAAGAAAATCAAAATTATTTATTCTTATATATTTTTGCATACTCATAAAATAAATATATTAATGCACATTTTTATTTCATCTGATGAAAACTGGCTGAGCTAATTCAGAAATTTAATTAATTATCCCATTTAAGAGTATTTTATGTTAATTACAAAGCATATACTGAATGAATACTTAGATTTATTTAATAAATTAAATTAATCGAATTCAGAAATACATTTAATAAATACATGTTAAGTAATATTTAAAGTTTTCTTCACAAATGTAGTTTGGATAATAATTAATAACATATTTTTATTTTTTAATGAATCCTCTTAAGCAAATTACTGAAATTATTTAGTGAATCTTTGAAATTTTACAAAGAAATTCATGTTGACTGAGTTTCAAAGTTTAACAAATAATGCTGAGATTAAATTTATCAACTTATAAATCTAAGTCAAAAATTATTTTTAGATAAAATTAACATTCTCTTAATACATGTTACGTGACATTTAATAATTATTTATTTATCTAATTTTGTTCATTTATTTTTTTAATTATTAAATAAATCTATATTAAGGGAATTTTGAAGAAAATAATTTATAAATTCCAAATATTTATTCATAAATTATGATTTAATTTGTAAATTTAATTATAAATTTTGAAATTTATTTTATAAATCTATATTAATTTATTTTTAGACGTACTTAAGTACGTTTATTTCATGTTTAAAGAATTTATACTTTTATTACTGTTTATTGAACACTGAATTCATATTTAATAAATTGTTAAATTAATTCACGCTTAAAATTTTTTAATTTAATTACTATTTATTGGACATTGAATACATATTTAATAAACTGTTCAAAGTGAATATATAAATTTAAGTAATAAATTTATATTAAATAAGTTTTAAAATCTACACAATTATTCAATGTTAACGATTAATTGAGTAGTTATAAATTACTTTTAATTAAAAAAAGATAAATTACATTAAATTAAAAATAATTAATAGAGTTTTTAAATTTACTTACCAATTACACCTTAAGAAAGGGAGAATTTCTTTTTCTTCTTTTAAATAATTCAGTACTAACAAATGAGGTTAAATCAATGAAGCTGTTTTAAAATGAAGATCAACTGATAGAAACATATTTTATAATTAGGAAAACTGAGTATAAATTTCAAAATTATTTTCTAGGGATAGAAAAATCTACCGAGGAAATTCAAACAAATCTTAATTAGTATTCTTCCAATAAATAACATCTTAAAGTCCCGCTTTTAAATCAGAAATTCCCTAACGAAGCCGATCTTTGCAAATAAACCAAACAAAACAATCGGTAGCAAAACATGGCGGGCGTTTATTTTCATTTTTTATTAAAAGAATCTTATTCGAAATCACAATTAGCTTTCTAGAAATAGATGAGAATCGCGCAAAGGCTTTCTTCTTTAATTTACGTCGAATTTGTTTGAACATTTTTGCATTTCCTGGAATTTAAACAAATAAAATATTTCTTTACTTTACAAAAAAAAAAAAAACTTAATTAGACTAAGTTCGTGGAATGATTTCAGAAAGTTGCGTACTTTCGATAGGATATGACAAAATAATGATAAGGGAGAAGTCTAAGTATTCAGCAAATAAATATAAAATGATAACAAGTTGGTTTATTAGAATAACTTGCATTCGTTAAAAAAAATGAGTACATGATGATACAATGCATTTCTAATTAATGTGAATGCTAATAAAATTAAAGAATTCTTTATATCACAACATAAAGATAGAAATTCTTATTTTTAGAAAATTTTAGTATAATGATATGTACAATTTTATTATATTAATATAGTAATATACTGGTAGGGCTTAAAAGACCATTCTTTGAATTATATTTTTGTTGAATGAAATTATATAAAATTATATAAACAGCTTGTAATTGCAAAGAGAAGAAAAAAATCGTTTGGTTCTTGTTTATGAAGACAAGAAATTTGAAAAATTGTATTTAAATCTCCAAAGGAATTAAAGCAGATAAGTAAATGAAATAAAAATCGATAATCTATACTTATATAAAGCTCAATGTGTGTGTTGGCGCTCTACAAGCCAGACCGTTGGACCTACAGCTGCCAAATTTGGTACATGTATACCTTAGAGATCGGGCATGTGCACCCGGGGACCCTTTTTTTGAATTTTTAATTACAATTTTAATTATTAATTAAAAACTAACTTTTCCGCCAAAAAATTCTTCCATTTTCCACATCGCCAAATGAGTAAGGGATCAGTTTTTTCCCCCAACAGTAATGAGGCTAGGGTTAACATTTTTCGGCCGGTTATTTCAAACGATTCTGTTTATTTTCTTAATGTTTTATGCATTTAAAATAAACATTGTTAATTAATCAATCTTTCAGATTCATTCTGAAGTACTTTTGAATTAAAATAACACAGAATAAAGGAAATTAAAAAATTTCTAATCTGCATAGCGTTACCCCAACTGGCGTAGAAAAATTCACGCATTTGCGTCACCGTAACTGGGGTTGAAAATTCACGTATGCGCATTGTGTTCTGATTGTGGACAATATTATCAACGGATGATTCTTGATTTAAATTATTTTTAGGTTAGTTGCATACTTTTGTAATTAAATTGTATTTATGTTAGTTATATATTTTTTGTATATGCTTATAGTTTTAAGTACATCGTAAGTAGTTTTTTTAAACCCGTTTTCGTCTGATTATTTTAAACGATTCTGTTTATTTTCTTAGTGTTTGATGCATTTAAAATTAAACATTATTAATTAATAGATGTTCATGATGAATCTGAGAAAATTTTGTTGACAAATTCTTGAGATATTACATAAATTAAGAAAGATATTCTTTAGTGTCCATAAGGTTTAAACGCTCAGTGACTCTGTTATCAGTAATCATATCATAAAAAAATGCTTTGTTTCAGTAAAAAAATATTATTATATTAATTGCAGATTAATTCTTTCCACTTTAATTTAAAGCATAAATGAACCCTTTTCCACTTTAATATGACTGAAGGCCTTTATAATATTATGATTGAATTATATGACTATCAAAATGTGAAGTTTTAAAATATTTTGATGTTGAATCTATCAATAATCTATTGCATAAAATATTTAATTATTAAAATTTAAACGAACATTAAGATCGGCTAACCGGCTGGGCGCCAAAGGCGGCTTGTAAATAAATAAATAAACCTTTGAAATAGCTTTTTAACAATGAACCTCAAAACAATTTTCGAATTAAAGAAACATTTATGTACATCACTAAAGTAAAGAAATGCAATTTAAATATAACAAAGCTTTAGTAATTTCAAATTCATGCTTATGAACAAATATAAAATAATGGTTGTACTACTTATAACAATGAAAATATAATTTTTATTAATTGAAAATTAACTATTTAATGGATTATAGGCCCTTTCACTGAAATCATTCTTAAACATCAGTATATTTGAGAGCAAGCTTTGAAAAAAAATAATTGAATACTTTAGAATTTTATAAAATAGGCAAATTGGCGTTTCAATTTTATTTATGTACATGCTTTTAAAAAGATATAAAACGCGAGAATGAATAGAAAATGAAAAACAAAATCACATTCTATACTAAACGATTTTTTTTGCGATCTTCTTACTCTTTAGTTTTAAGAAAATGTTAATTAATAAAAATGTTTTCTAAGTTTCTTGATAATTTATGTCACGAATATTTAATTTTTATTATTTTCTTATTCTAAAGTGCAAAAAAAAAAACATTGTAATAAAACAAAGAATAAATTAATTACGAATTGAAATAAATTACATCAGATATAATAAGATCAGAGATAATTATAAAAAGAGTAAATATCACGAAATCGATGAATTTTTAATTAATTCCTAATTGCATTACGAATAATTAATTAAATAAACTAACTCAAACCCATGAAACTAGATTGGAACTGCATTTTTATTTTATTTTTTTTTTACTTTAAAAAGTGCACTTTCAATTAATTTTGTAATAATATTCTCAGATATATAAAAAATGTTTAGAAAAAAAAAAGATAAAATACTTTGCATTAAAGTATATATGGGAGACAAAATTTATTTATGATAAAACTAAAAGAAAATTCTGAATATAAATGCGAATTATTCATTTAAATATTGTAACAGATGAAAATCGTTAAATAATTTAAACCAGCTTCGTAGGTTCACTTTAAAAAAATCCGATGTACTAATACAAAATGAGTAACAATTAAAACTTAATTATTTTTGTTTTAAATCAGTTCAAACAGAAATATTTCACGTGATTCCTAGCAATTATGCATGGTTTATCTAACGGCTTCTTTTAATTATGTAACAATTAATTGTGAATATTTTCAGTCCTTTTTGAAGAGAAGGTAATAGATGGATTTAATTTTAAAATAGAATTTTGCTTCTTTAAATTAATATAGCAATTCAAATTTATTAATAATTAAATAAATTAAAATTAAAAACATCAATTGTAGAAAAAATTAATTTTTAATTTTGTTTAATTTGCGTAACTCAGTGAAATCCGTTCACTTCCTATACTTTCTTTGTGTAATGTTGATATTATTTTGGATGCAAGTACGCTGCACATCAACCTCCAGTTAAATATGAGGAATACGTGCAAATATATTTATCATATAATTGTATAATCATTGTAATTCACTCATTGCAATGTCAGTTATTTTGAATTTCTTCCAAACAAAAATCTTAATTTTATATTTTAAAATTTAAACCTCTTTTTACTTAATATTGACTGACAGAAACATTGAAGAAAATATTAGAACTACTCCGCTTTTGTACTTTTCAAGTGATCATAGAAATTGCGGTTTTAACTGTGGGATATCATTTAGATAAGTAACCAATGGAAGTGGTCTCTCCAAATCTTACTCGCATACCCTCTAATAATAATCCCACTAGAAAAAATAGTATATCTTGGGTAAGGTTGCGAATGTCTTACTTGGAATTGAGGAATAATAGAAAAACGAAATATAAATTTTTAGCATGAACCTAACATTTTACTGAATCAATTAAGTGATTCAGTAAAATTTATATTTCGTTTTTCTATTATTCCTCAATTCCAAGTAAGACATTCGCAGCCTTACCCAAGATAATTTTTAGCATGAACCTAACATTTTACTGAATCAATTAAGTGATCGTTGGGGATTTTTTATGGCAATTAATCACTGACGTGTAGTAAATTTACAAGCACCCGAAATTTAAATATGTATTTTACACACCTTTTTTCCAACCGATTGATATAAAACTATACTTGTAATCGTAAAAGCAGTACCAAATTCCATTGATTAAATTTTTACTTTTTTTGAATTATCAAGTTCATATGCATAAGAATGTACATACAGACAGATGGGGAATCCTTAGAGGGATTTGGTTCATACCTATTTGAGAATTTACTCTTTAAATACTAAATCTGTCTACCAAATTTCCTCTGTCTAGCTCTTTACGTTTTATATTTAACAAATTCACTTGCACTCAAATAGATGGGCAGATTTCTTTCGAATGCATTTCGTTAAAATTTTGATGCTGATCTTCAACTTTGGTATAAAGCTACCATACCAAATTTCATTTGCATTGTTCAAAGCGTTTTTTGAGAAATCATATTCACAGACAAATAGATATAATTCCAAACATTTGTCATGAATCTCTAGCTTCCAGGTTAGTTTGAAACCTGGAGATTCTTCTAAATCTGGAGTTCGAATTTTCAATTACATTTTGTATACGAGGACTTAAAAATACTGGGGAGTAAAGGAGGTACCTGTTTCACAATACATTCTATTGATATTATAGAATATTTCATTCTTATTTCAAATACTTACTTTAAATAAATATTCGAAGTTAATTAATTGCTGATACTATTCAGTCTGATACAATCCAATGGCTAGGTGAAAGGTAGTTGAAAGTACAATATATTATTTTAATTTGGTAACTTTCAGGGCATAAGAACATAAAATTGTTCCCTAAATTAATTTGAAAGAAAGATTCATCCTCAAAACGACATTCCAAAATTTTACTTTACATCTTTACTGGGATGACCAAAAATGGAACATCAATCAGCCGTGCTTCCAAATCTAGCCTTCCCCCCCCCTCCATGCTCATCTGAGTATTCTCTGCTATCCCTCCCTAGTGGGTTGTAACGCTGCATAGAGGCAGGCACCATGGGGCGGTATGATATATCTACAGAAGAGGCATCTTAATATGCAAATGGCCGACCGTAGCTAAGTTTTCGGGAATTTAGTTCCTGCGAGTGGCAGCAACCGATTCAAGGGGTGAGATTAATTAGCTCGGAACACACCCCCTCGCAAACGCAGGGCATGCCGGGAAGAGGCGATATCTGGGCCAGCAGAACCGTCTCATGAACACGCCAACGCCTTGAAGTCATTTCTTTTTCAAAAGTCAACGTTTCTTTCCGATTTTTTGAATTAGAGAGCTTAAAGTGTTAAATTTCCTTAAAAAAAATTGAAATAAATAAAAATTCAAATAATTAAAAATATCGTTTGGTAGGATTATGAAAGTCAAGAGATGCCAGACGATAAAAAATTTTCGAGTTGGAAACGAAGAGAAAAGTCCGAAATAAAAATGGTGGAAACTATCTTTTTTTAATTCTTTTACTTCGGGATCAATTACGTCAAAAAAGGATTAGAAGAGGCTGGCTTGTTTTGAAATGCTAATTTTTTGTCGCTTAGCATTTTTGTATGAAGAGATTTTTAAGTTTTATAAAGACTGTTTTATCGTGAAAATTCTAAATAAAAAGTTTTTGCTTTAAAAGTGTCTCGACAATGAATTTCTGTTCTAAAAAGATTCTTTGCCGCCATTTTAATAAAATATCGATCCACGCTAAGATAGTTCTTAAAGCAATTCATTGTTAACTTTTTTAAGCAACAGATAATGGTTGAATTGTTAATGTTCTTTAACATTTTTTCAAAAATTTAAGTACTTCTCCAATTAAAAATTTTTTACCATAATTTGTATTTAATGAATTTTTTTTTGTAACCATTTATTTGTAAATGAATACAAAAAAATTATAATTGCTTCGGATTTATAATTCAAATCAGTTTAATTTATTCATTTTAAAAAAATTTATTGTCCTTAATCTTTATTATTCTTATGCCTTTTAATATTTATGCAATATTAACTCACCGAATATGAATTTTGATAATTATTCGGTTGTACAATAATTTTTATTCGCTTTCTTTGTTAAATGAACTTAGTACTAATTTGGTTACCCATATTGAAAACCTGATATTAGCCATTTTAAGCCATTTTTTAGTTATACATATAATTTTTTATCTGTGAAATTTCTATATTCTTTGTAATAAGAATCCAGTGCAAGATTAGCATTTAATTAATATTTACCGAGATATTCAAGTTTGGCGGAAAGAGTGCAGACTAAGTCTTCTGCTAACTGTAACTACGAGAACTAGTTTAAATGAAAATGATTTACTTTCTAATGCATTTTGAACTGTTTGATATTAAATGCATCATTTAATATTATTATGTTTGTACCTTGCTATTATTATTGTAGTTATGTAGGTAAGGGCATATTCCGTATTTATTATTAAGTATAATAAATATTGTAGAACTTTTTTTAAAATAACAACACCTATGACACAAGGTGAACCGTAACACCTTGAAAAAATTAGAAGTAGCTCGTACCCTGGAAAAGTCTGTCCACCCCTGTGCTAGAGTTTTAAAATTGTATGCAAACGAAACAAAATAGCAAGAGAATAAATTAAACTTTAAGCAAATACTGATTTAAACCGATCGATTATTCGATAATTATCATCGTCAGGATAATTTTTATGTTTTCAGAATTTAATGAATTAATCGATTAACTTTTATTAAATATCGATTCGATATGAATAGCAAATTTGATAAAAAAAACTTTAAAAGAAAAACTGATTTTAAAATTCAAAAAATATTTATATTATAAGGAATTAAAATTTAATACTTAATCAATACGAATTAAATTCAAAAGAATAAGATATAAGAAAGCTATTAATAAAACATTACTAGTATCCTGAAGGTAAAAAAGTAGTTTTTTTAAGAAAAAAATCTGGTGAGGAAACCAAAAATCATAAAAGCATATGGAGCTAAAATCATTTTATAAGGAAATTAACTCGCAGCGAAAATATAAGGAACAAAATTTTTAAATATTAATTAAAAATTAAAATACAATAAATGTAATCAAAATTCAAATTTTTAGAGACTATTTACTTTAGTGTCTTGACTTCTATACTTTTTATAAAATATTATTAATTTTTTGTTAAAACTGTTTTATTTTTTAATATTCAGGAAACATAGTTAATAAAAAAATTAAACTCACATAAATTCTTTCAAGACTTGATTCCTTAATATTTAAATATTTCTATATGATTGAAAGAAAAAGAAAATGGGTTCTTCGAAATGCTAGACCTTGCCGTTTCTAATACAATGCCAATATGCAACATAAAATGACAGACGTATCCCAATCTCCCTCATCCTCTGATAAAATCTATGCATCACTCTCGATATTTCTGGAATTCAGATATGTTGTCAAAGTCCTGTCCTGTCCCGTCCAGGAAAAGTACGTTCTGGGACTCCAGCTATCCCACCGCCATCTATCGGAAATCAATTTCCCTCGACCACAAGAGAACAGACATTGATTACGTAATCTAAGGCAATATCTGTCACGGATGAACTTTTTCCACCGGTTTTACCACAAATGTGATCAAATGGAACAAGAAATGGCCGCTCGATATATCGGGCGAGAGAGTTTTTGGAGTTACAATTAACCAGATTCCAATCAGGATAAGTTGTCCCGTACAAATATTCTCTTTTCTTCTGTCCAAGTTTTCTCTTGACTTGTATTGATTCATTCAAATGGAATTTGTATTATGTTCTATCGAATTGCTTTTCTGGAAGAGAATGGAAAATACGATGTCCGATTTGTTATTCTTTTTCAAGCTTCGATGAATCTTAAAAGAAAGACAAAAATATAGAACAAAATGAATTTGTTACTAAAAATATGAGTGATCATGGTTAATTTTAAACATAGACGACATGAATATTTATAAATTTATCACATCATTGAATCAGTTTCTCAATTCCTTTTTCTAGAAACGTTGCCATTAGTGATGTGAGATAGAGTTTTAGAGGAGGAGGGAGGATAGAGTTTTAGAGGACGTCCCTTTGAGGCTGCTCATTTATCTGGTATTTTTTAGCATTTTAGCCATTTATTCAAATTAAGGTACAGATAAAAATCATTTGACTTTAAGCCGTTACAAGAATATAAAACTGTAGCAACTAAAGATATTGTATAACTAATTGACTAAGTCGCCCGAAAGAAACTTAGGATGCTGGAATACCAGATGAATTTGGTCGTCCAAAATACCAAACTTACGACCAAGTCTTTCGAAAGAGACTTATTATACTGGAATCTTTGATAACGAGTTGACCGTCCGGCATACCAAATTGTTACGTTGGAGATTGATTATTTAGACATTCCTCTTCCATATTCTTTCTTTAAAAAATTCAAACTAATGACGGGCTTTAAAGGAATGATAAATCCCATCTCACATCCTGAAAGCAACATTTTTTCAAAGAAATGGTCAAGAACTTGATTCACCGATATGAAAAAATCCCCGAATTCACATGGCGATTATGTTAAAAAGTAAGCATGTCTGTACGTAACTTTATCTAATGAATTCATTTTGTTTTTTTATGACTGAATGTTTTATGATCCGTTGAAGCTTGGAAAGAAAAAGGCTCTTGTACTTTAGGATTTAAAAATTATTTTGATAAAAGTGTCCAACAAAATGAAGTCAGTCAAAATCATGTAGAAGATGTAACTGCGTATGTCATCTCATATATATTTGCCCATTAACTGACATTACAATCCGGTTTAAGAAATATGCCATAAAAGTGCAATTTTTAATGGAGTCAAATGATGTCAGAAGCATGTACAAAATATAATTACACATACTATCTGATCTAAGCTACTCTGGGGTGTCATAGTTACATAATCTTATAATTCCAAGAAAAATTATTCGAGCGATACTTCAACTAATACTTAATACAGAAGGAAAATTTTTTATAATTCTGAATAAAATATTTTGAAAATGAAATACACCATGAAATGTACCATATAATATCATGAAATACACCAATAAGATATACCAGGATTACAAATTTAATCTCTATTTACCGAATTATCGATTATCCGATGCGATTAAGGCCCTATTCATCTCGGATATTCGGAGTTCTAATGATCTTTGTAACCTAATCTTTTACCTAAATTAGAAATGAAAAAAGAAATGCACCAACGATTCTGATTGATTAATTAAATAATTTCCTGGTTGAAATGAAAAAACTGTCCAGGAAACAGTAAATCAATGCAGTTTTAAGTAATTTATCCAATAAAAATTTTGTTTAATACTATGGCTACCGGGGCACATTTTTCAAGAGACAAACTTCTCCTGATGTAATGTATATCAAAGGAAAAAGTTGTTTTACAGATATTCTTACAATCGGTTATATTTGCAGCACTATAAGCAAAGAAATATTTATAATATTAGGTCTACCGGAAAGTTCTGTCCGCTCCGGTTACAATCATAACTGGGGATGAAAAGTGGATTACCTATGAAAACATCATATGAAAAAGGGCATATTGTGAACCCGGAAAACCTGCCCCCTCTACCTCTAAACCGAAGTTGAGCCTGAACAAGAGAATGTTGTGTATATGGTGGGACATTCGAGGACCAATACATTTTGAGCTGTTGAAACCAAACGAAAGGCTAAATTCGGAGAGGTACTGTCAGCATTGGATAAATTAAAAACAGCACTCCAAGAAAAGAGGCCGGCGATGTTCAATAGGAAGGACATCATACTGCTTCATGACAATGGCAGGCCACATGCTGCTTTGGGGACTCGTCAGAAAGTCGCAGAGCTAGGCTGGGAAATTCTGTCGCATCCACCATACTCCCCGGATCTAGCACCATCTGATTATCACCTGTTTCTGTCCTTACAAAATTTCTTGCAGGGCAAACAATTCAAGAACGAAGAAGATATCAGACAAGCACTGGTTCAATTTTTGGCCACTAGAGATAAGACATTTTTTAAAAATGGGATATACAAATTGCCATCACGCTGGCAAGAAGTCATAAATAATGATGGCAATTATATTATTCAATAAAGTTTATCCAAAGTAGGAAAAAATGTATTCCTTTGTTTCATTCTAAAACGGACAGAATTTTCCGGTAGACCTAATATTAGTAAAGGAAATTGTTCTCATACATTTTGCTCGTAATATCATAACATATTCTTACGTTTATATAACTGAGTTGTATTTTTAAAACTGGGTTAATTCTATGTGTATTTGAAAAAAGGTTGAGAGACAATTTTATAAGACTTTAGAAAATTCATGCTTTTTATGAAATACTGAGAAATATTGAAATTGGGGAATATATATATATAAGCCCTCATCTAATAATAATAAAAGTTGTGGAGTATCTTTTATGATTAAATTTTTCTGAATCTAGGTTGTTTAAGGAGTAATGTCGGATAATAAGTCTCTATTTTATTTACAAATATTGCTAAAACAAATACATTCCTTTTCAATATTTATCGTTGTAATTTATCACTTGATTTTATTTAATTTGACTTGTTTCACGTTTGTAAAAGTTCAATAATCGATTCATCATTTTTTTAATAGATTTGCATTTAAATTTTGACGCATAAGAGTTCTTTGAGGTTTTTAACAATTAATAATTTCAATAAAATTAAGATATTTAATATTTTCAGTACATAATTATCAGTCAGTCATGTAATTTGAATTAAATTTTATGTATAAATGAGACCATAAGAATATGTATTTAACAAAACAATATCGCTATTCAATAATATTTGTAATAATTAATTATGAATTTTGTTAATAAATCTTTAATATAATTCACCATATTTAATAAAGACGAAAAATAATTTAAAAATTAAAAAAAGTATTTTTATAAAAAAAATTTAAAATATTTTATTTATCAAAACTATGGACGTTGACCCAAATTCGTAAAATCGGAGGTATTAATAATAATAATCTAAAAATTTATAAATAAATGGTTTGTATATAGTGCCATATTTTTAATGAAATAACTATTTTTTTAATTTCAGCGATACAAATAAACAACGTGATTTTAAATTCTTTTTTATTATTTTAAAATTAGTTTTGCTTTTTAAAAACTTTCTTAATCCTTTATTTCGTATCCCAAATGCAGCTTTTTTCCTATTTGCAACATTGTAGTATCCTTTCTCTTATCCTTCTCTAAACCTATTTTAAGAGATTCTTACACATTCCAACGAACCATTTCTGTCAATCGTAACAAAAAAAAAGAGAAGAAATGTACGAAATAAATCCATCTTTGTCTACTATTTCTTTTCCTAACTATTTATTTCACCTTCCCAGAATTCCACAGGCTCGACACCTGTGAGATACGGTCAGTCGCAATAACATTTCATCACTGACAACCACACCTGAGGAACAACCAGCAACAACACACGAATCATTATTCCAACACTAAGGCATAAAAAAAATTCCAAAAGGCGGACGTTATATCCCTAATTACACTTCATGAATATTTTAGCATGCCAAAAATGATTCCCAGTGCCTTAAATCTAACGAATAATTTGCAAAAATAATTAAATGGAATGCTGAAATTAGGGAAGGAAATTAAGAGACTTATGTCAACTAATATGAGTATAATGATTTAGGCGTTGGTTCAGATATTTGATAATGATAACGTTTTTTAGGGTAGTTTCCGTAAGTGGATTGCTTGAAGCGTTTAATTTTCATTAGATTATGCTTGTATAAAGTAAAAGAATAAAAAAGTGATGATGTCAGCTGGAAATGGATGACTTAGTGATAGGGATTCTTGAACATTTTGCATTCACGTCCCCTTTTCGATTAAAAAAGGCAAGAGACTCCCCTTTTAGCCGAAAGAGTTCTCCGTGATAAATTAGGAGGAGGTATGAATCTGGAAAGGAGGATTTAATTGGAAGTTATTAGACTTTTGGGAAAAAATTTCAAAAGCAATTTTTGAAACGTTTTACAGAAAAATTCAAATATCTGCAGTTTTACTTTCTCGTATACGAAATATAATAACATAAAATTTTATAAACTATCAAAAAATTCGATCTCATTGTTTTGACGAACCTCCACATTTCAGAACTCAACGAGTTTGAAAAAAAAACACACACACACACACAAATATTTAGAATTTTGTCTGTCTGTGAATATGATAACATAAAAAAATACTTTAACCTAATAAGATGGAATTTGGAATTAGGTTCTTGCATTAAATTTAAAGATTTTTATATGAATTATTTTTACAAAAAAACTAATTCGCACATGCACCTGAGGGCAAATGAGCACGATAACTATAAAACGTAAAAAATTAGCTGAATGTTATTTGGTTTACAGTTTTAGCATATAAAATGTAGATTTGTATCGAATTTCGAACCAAAGTTGTAGATGCCTGTCTTTCACCAGTTCATTTACATGCATGTACATATAATAAATTAAAAGCCCTATCCTAGATAAATGAGATTTCATATGATATGTTACTAAAATTGTAATTATGTGCAAATTTCGGTTTTAATCGCTGGTAAAAAAAAGTATCAAAACGTGCATATTCGGTATTCCTTGCCATTATGAAGTATAAAATCCTCATTTACTAGAGTTTGAAAGTAAAACTCTGAATATCTTGTGAATATCTGAATCTTGAAACAGTTACGTTTCTTGCTCAATTTCCGCAATTTTTATGCAGAGAGAATAGGAATAGTACCTTTAATAGTGAGTATGAGAGATAGTCTCGAAGAAATATTTCCACTGGTTAAGTACTGAATTAAAATTTTATATTAAAAAGAGTGATTGGATGGAAAAGTTCAAAACATTTTATGCTGTTTTACGTTAGGTAACATTGCGAATTTCTGATATAAATGTCCGCTGTATAGCGCCTTTTCAAATAATGGAAATATTCACGAAGAAATTATTAGCTTCGAAATCGATTAGACTCAAAATTTGATAATAATTGGCAATTTATTGTCTAGACATCTAATAAAAGATTGTAAACATAAATGGTGCATCTACTAGTGACGTCAGCGAGGTCAATCTATTTGGAACTATTTTTGATGCAAAATAAATTTACTTTTTCAATTAAAATGCAGGTTTTTTAAATTTATGCTACCTTCAGTATTAAATGAAACTGCAGTGGCAACAAGACAACATGCTAAATTACATTATATAGCTTTTCATATTTTCTGTTATTTTTATTTTAAAACCATAGAACAAAGAACGCAGAGATAGGTATACTCTCTAATGTTTTTAATTCAAAAATAGGAAAAGATTGTCGAATGTTTTATAAAGTGCATGTGCTAAAATTAAACTTCTAATATATTGTGTTTTAAAATGTGTTTACATAAATTTGATGCCGATACTTATTTTTCAGTATAAATTTTTATGCAAGATTTTATTTATCTAATTTTTTTATTTATTTATTTGCGCATTGACGTTTTCTGCTTACATGTCAAATGAACCTATAAAGAAACTGTTCATCCATTTAAAAGTTTCTCCAGATTCTGACAATTTGGGTCGAAGATTACTAGTTTATTCTTCTAGTTCATTCCATTTTTCAACGTAGAGATTTAACCTTTTGTTACAATATCCTTTGTTTACACAGGGTTTACCAAAAAAGTAGAAGAAACGTTTATTCCCTTAAATCTTGTATCTAGACACATGCACCCAATTACAAAGTTTCCTTAAACAAGATGGAAAAATCGTATGAAAATACTATAACTTCAATAGAAGTTGTTAATAAAAATTTAAAAATAATTTTTATACGGCCCCTAGAGTGTAAAAGTATTATTCAATAAAGATATTCTTTTACATGCGTGCTATTTTAAGTTTTTATCTGCAAAATTAGCATAGATACATTTATTTTCTCTAATTAAACGAGTTTATCAAAAATTTAGGGGGGGGAACGTTTATTTTAGAAATGCAAATTTATTTAGTACTTAAAAATTATTCAATTAGCGAATATTTGTCTGGTAGCACATCATTTAATTATCACGAATCAAACTTAATTTGCTAATAATGCATTGTGTTATTCATTATGAATTGCCGTCTGTTATAAATTCGATTTAATAAAGAAGAGAAGAGAAACTAAATATGTAAGTTATCCCAGACAAGTAATACAATTTCAAAAGAAAAAATTTCTTTGCTTGAAATTATAGGCTGATACTAAGTTCTTCTAAAAAAATAATGTATTTCATACTGAGGAACATTTTGAAATTTTCATTATTTTTACTTCCTGTTGGATTGTAAATATTATTATTGCAATTCAAATTTTATTATATTACGTGTATGCAAGTATTGTTAAAAGAATACAACTTTGTGTAAGAAGTGAACTTATTTATTTTGAACCACCTTTCTGGACACTTCAATTAATGTTTTATTTTGATATTATAAAAATATAATAAGAATTAATAAATGCATTATTGTTTTCTGATTACCTTCATTTTAGTAATGTTTAAAGTTTTGTGAACGCTATTAATGTATGATTTGATCATATTTTAAATTCAATAAGAATTAATAAATACATCGTATTTTCTGTTTCGTTCCTTTTAATAACATACTGCGATATGCGTATTGTCCCTGAAATATGCATCGGAAAACTCATTCACTCATCTGCCAGAAGTATAAAAAAATCGCCTGCCTTTTAATATCTCGGTAAATTGTATAGAGAGAAGCGAAACTGTATGAGCATATATGAATGTAAGGGAAATTTTTTACTAATTCACATTTTTACAGTGTCGAAACTGTATAAAAATTATTTTTAACTTTTTGTTATTAACCTCACAAAATTCAAAATGTATTCGTGCAATTGATTACCTTATTTAATAAAACCTGATGAGTAGAAGTATGCATTTAGTGCAATATTTAAGGAAATAAGAGCTTATTTCACTTTTTTAACACACACTGTAAATTTTATGAGAAATTCAGAAAGAAAAAAAACTTGCTGAATTTATAAAATAGAGAAAATAATGAAAAATATTCATTGATATGTTACGGTAACGCAAATATTCCTGACGATCAAAATTCATGCCTTTTCAATTTCAATTGCACCGAGACGGGATTCATAGATATGAAAATCTCAAATTCCAATTTTATCTACAGGCAAAATTCTTGTTATTGGGGCAAATATGATTTTATATTATAAATAAGAAACGCAACAATTCTATTTGCATGAAAATGTCAGTTATAGTTGATATGAAACATTTTTTTAAAAAAATTGGACAATATAGAATTATAAAACTTTATTTAAATTTTATTGTACAGGTGAAAAACTTTTCCGTAATTCCAGGTATTAGAACTTTGAAAAAGAATATACTATATTGATGCATCGAGGTACTAAAAATAAAACGCATTTAAGGACATTGAAATAGCTCCACATTATTATCGCGGCTATTTGATATTCGGAAAATCATGGTCTGATAAAGAAGACAGTTCACAAAACTATAATCCTGCTCTTATCATAAACCCCACAAAAATATTGGGATTTTCATCAAAGGACTTCATACTTAGACATTACTAAATATTCATTTGTCTATATAGACAAAATATGAAACACTGTTATCTTTTGATCTTTTTGCGAGATAACTATGGATCTCGGTTATCAATATAGGCACATCATTATTTTTTTCCAACTAATAAGATTATAATCTATCTATATCTATACTTATAATAAAGCCCAATGTGTGTGTGTGTGTGTGTGTGTGTGTGTGTGTGTTGGCGCTCTACAGACCAGACCATTCAACCTACAGCTACCAAATTTCGCATGTGTATACCTTGGAGGCCGGGAATGTGCACCTGGGGGTTATTTTTTCGAATTTTTAACTAGAATTTTATTTATTTAAAAATTAAACGAAATTTTTACGTGTTTCTGCTATAACTGCCGAAAATATTACCGCACAAAAAAGATTTTTACATGAAGTTAAAGATAAAAAATTTATCTTTTAAATGATACTACTGTTTTAATCTTAAAATTAAATTTCTATTTTTAATGAATTTTTAAATAAATATTTTAACTATGTTTTTCAATAATTTTTTTCGTCAAAAATAAAAATGAGGATTAAGCACGTTTCGCATTCATGAGAAAAAAAATAGCTTTTTTCAAAGTGTTGCCATCACATTGATTAAAGCTCTAACTGAAAATAAATTAAATCTTTTTGGAAATGAAATCTGCAAAATTATAATTTTTGGCAAGTGTCTGTAAGAAATGAAACAAATATGAAATATTATTTTTTCTAAAAAATAAATTCAAGAAAAATTATTTTATGATCTTTTACACTCTCTATACAGGGTGTTTATTCAGTCCCGGACCCATTTTGATGTTCAACGACTCATAAAATAATGAAGATGTAAACAAACTTATGGCATTTATTGATGGAATAACTCATATATTTTCCTTCTCAGGTTTGAATATTTTTACTTTTGTAAATATCGTCTGCGCTTGTTTTTAATTTCAGATAATTTCATTTTCCAGTCTAAATATCTGTACTTTTCTAAATATCGTCTGCTTATTAATTGCATTTTTCTCTCTTTTGTTTTTGGCAACTATTGAAATGTTATGTTTACATTTGATGTTTCATAGAATTAATTTCCAATCAACTAAATCACTGACTTTTAAGAGTTAATTTCAAATCCCTTAAACTGACTGATTTATGAAGATTTGAATATCACTATTCAATAAAAAAAGGATAATTTTAGATTTTTCATCGATCGTTTCAAAGAAAATACGCCAATAAGCGCGCAGGTTTCTGAAGATTAATTGGCCTAAGATTATGAAAATGTTGAGTTTTTCTAAATTTTTAACATTCGAAACTTCATAAATAAGTCTTAGTTGATCGTGGAAAATAGAAACATTCATTCATTTATTTAAAATTTGGTGTGTCCAGAATATTTCTCAGAATATGATACCTTACTGCATTAAGTTTAAACTTCATAATTTTTGAAATATATTTATAGGCCGGAACAAAATATTATTATTGATTTCATTTCAATCCTTTTGAAGGCAAAACTAAAAACTGAATTTTATGCTGAATCTGAGAAATTTTTGTTCAATTATTGTTTGAGATATTACATAAACTATGAAAAATATTTTGTAGTTAACATAAGACTTAAATATCGAGCTATTCTGTTTGCAATACTCATATTCAATAATAATAATAATTAATAAATAACAATAAAGATGATTAATAAAATAAAATGCTTGGTTTTATTAAAAAATATCTTAATATTAATTGCAATTTCGTCATTTACATTTTTAATTAAAGTTGAAGTTTTACTGGAAATGGCAACAAATTAGCAAAATATATATAGTAAATTGAACGAAACGATCTAAACAATATAAGTTTGGTATGACTATAAAAATTTGAAGATTAAAAATGTTTTGTTTGAGAATCCTTTAAGAGACCAGTTACTTAAAATATTTAATTGAAAATTGTAGCGAGCGGTAATACTGGCGAACCGGCTGGTCGCCAAAGGCGGTTAGTCATTAATATTTTTAAAAAATCTGTTCATGTTTGCAGGCTAGACACAATCAGTAAATTATGCTATGCAGGATACAAAATATTACACTTAAAACAGACCGTGCTTTACTTCTTCCTGTCTATGGAAGATCTTTTTAAAATTTTAAAATTTTTATTTTAAAATTACTTGAAATATTAAAGTTTTTTTTCGACAACTTGAAAGCATTTCATTGCACAAAAAAAAACATCAGTACATTACTTTATAATTTAAAAAAATTAGCTTTCCAATTATAACATTTTTTTTCCGTACAATATTTTTTTCTTTAATTTTATTGAATTGTTAAACCTGCTTCTAAGTATATTTTACTAATCCTCGTTTTAGTAACTACTTTATACCTAAGTGCATTATAAATGAATTGAATAGCTCTTTTGCATACAATTTATCGACCCTTTGAAATTAAAAGTAAATTTAAAATTAAAATAAAGACAAGAAAATCGAACTAAAAACATTATCATGCTACGACATTTCGGACTAAAAATTCGAATATCCTTTGAAATTTTTCTTTCTTTGCTAACAGCAAGATATTAGTTTGGATAGAACATACTTACCTCTAGGCTGAGGAAAGGACAGTTATTTTTTATGTGTTTTTTATATTTAATTATTTTATTTGTTGTGCCTTTCATCTAGAACTGAAATGATAAATTCTGGTATTTTTATAGCCAGTAGGTTTTATATCTACCATATGCTTAAATGATAGTTTATCCCTTCATTAAACATGGGCGATCTTTTTGAATATTTGTGTATATTGTGCGTCTTTTTTAAAATCAATAGATAAAGGTATTGAATTCTTTTTGTATTATTTTACTTCATAGACATTCCACGAGTGACGATTATCATTAATCATTTATCACCAAAGTCTAGAAATCACAATTCAAATCTCTTAGATTGCCACACTTAAAATCTTAAGTTCTTCATTTTTTCTTTGTTTGTTGTTCAAACATTTTAAGTCTCGACTTTATAATTGTTTATTATTAGTCACTTTGGATTAAAAAACGAGAATTCTTGCACGCAAAATCGTCTATTTTCATATTCAAGATGAGGACAGTTCATAAATAAAAATGCAGAAAAATATGCCTGCAGCATGGTACAGCCATGGTTATCGAATTCCTTTTCCAACAACGTAGCCATTCACAAACAGACTAATTTGATGGCGTCAAAAATAAAACTGGTTGCCAGATGCAATAATATAATATAAAATAATAAAAAATACTCTGGGACAATACACAAAATATAATAAAAGAAAATATTATTAAAATACAAACACGTCGAAGCAATTATGATAAGGATTTGAATTAGTGATGAATTTCCTTCAGGAATTGGGAATTTTTTCCAAAACCGGTGCAACTACAGCTAGTCTTTTATTTTTTCACAATGTTCATTAAAAAGTTCGTCCTCTATGATGAGAAAAGTGTCCCAGAAATCTGGTGAATGATTTAATATATAATAGAGCTTTACAAAATATATTTTATATTTAACAATGAAAATTAATTTTGAACTTTTTAGATAAAAAAATAGCATGTGATCTTATGACAAATAAAATGTCACTTCTGTCAATCATATATATTTAATATAGTTCGAATAACTTTATTTTTTTGTAAAAAAGCAGTTTGAAAAGTTATGATATATGTTGTAATAATAATTTCTGTAATATATTTTACTGAATGTCTAATATAGTCAAACATTTCGTGTCAAAACTTATTCAAAAAGACTAAACGGGAAATGTTTAGAGACTGATTTTAATTCGCGGAAGTTAATCATTTAACTGATAAATATTTTAAACCAATAGTAGACTAGTTCCTCCCAAATTCCTGCAAATTGTTAAAGATTTATGTTTATAGCACAAATCTCTTAGCAACTGTAATATATTCTTATTAGTAATTCCTATATTACACCAATTCTTCATAGCTTTGATCTATATGTTATTCTTATCTAATACTGACACATTGCCATCATTGTTACCAATTCGCGTCTTAAAATATCTCGGTCCTAAAGTATCGATAGCGGAAATTTATCGATGCAAATTCGGTACTTTCGGGCCATCTACGTCACACTACAAATCACTTGAAAGCGACCAATCATCTTCGAGCGATGGCGTGAACCATGGTTTATAACCGATACCAGATTTCATGGTAATTTGGAGTAATGGGATGATAAAATCTATGGATCTTGATTTAGAGTAATTGCTGAGATAATTCAAAGACATAAAAATGCCATAGATAACACTTAAAGCTGAATAGAGAGAATTCATCGAACGATTTGTGTTATCAGTGGAACAAAATTTACTGCCAATATGTAGTTAAAATCTTGCTACATCAGCATATTCGTAATTGAGTAAATATTTTTGGCAATACAAATATAGTGTATCATATTTACTACATCACCCGTTTACACGACATTCTCAAAAAATTGTTGTAGAAAATATACATTGCATTCGCAGTGATTCAATTAAAATTCAAAATCAAATGCAATATCAATCGATTCTGATCATTTTTATAACCTAGATTAATTACAAAATTATTATATAATATCAATGATAGGCTCATATGTACTGAATATATATAATTATTTCAAATTTTACATAAATTCAAATATATAATAAATAATAAAATTGCTATCTAATAATGTAAATAATAGTTTCTTTTGTGTGTGTTCAGCGATAGGCATTTAAGGAAGTTTAAAAGTATTTATTTACGTTTTTCAAAAGAGAGAATATCCTTTCAATTCGAGTATTATAATCATTATTACATGTGTTTTAATTATTTAAAAAAATCGGAATTTGCAAAATTTTTAAATATTATAAACTTTGTTGAATTTATGAAAATTTATAAACATTTTATAATGCAATAATGTCTCTTAAATGTAACTAAAAGGTAGACATATATCTTTATATTAAATGACATAAATCAGCAGTTCATTGAATTAACAATAACACGTTATAATTAATGCGTTTTTCAATAACACATTATTTTAATTAAAACAGTTCATTGGTATAGTCTTATTTTCTTTTTTTAGGATAGGTAGATAACAGTTCTTCTTCTACTGCGGTTAGCAGCATCAACTTTCATCCAAGGTAAGACTACTAACCTCCTCCCTAAAAGAATTTTTCGATGTTATTTTCATATTTTAATTTGAATTCATGAAGCTTATAAATGTAACTTTTGAAAAAAATAGGTTTCAAAAATCTTAAATTATTTTTCAACGAAGCATATCAATAAATTTCTAAATAAAAGTTAAACAGGATTGCTGACTAAAAGATGATATTGGAAAATGGGCAAAAAATAATTTTCTTACATAAATAAATTCCAGATACATTATGGAGTGATATTTTGATATTTATCTGAATCATTCACTATCTAGGCAAAGCAAAAGAAATTCTTCGATAAATATTACCCTTTAATATACGCAAAATACAATTGCTCTTTTGCATATTTCAATTTGATTTCAACAACTTGCTTTTAAAATTTAAATTTCAGTTATAAATCTTATGAGCAGAATTTTCATTTTTTTTTCTATATCTGATATTCTTTCTGAATTTCTTTCATCTTATTTTGAATATCTATTCATCTTTGCTTTATTCTTGTCTGTACTGTAGTATTAGTATTGAAATTTAATTCACCTACATATTCCCGAATACATTATTTGAATATTTGCAGAACTTAATTATCAGTTAATCAATTAGTTTCGTTAGATTTTCTATCTCATGCATGTAGCACAAGTTGAAGCATAATTGAGAAAAAAATATTTCAAAATTTCATAATAATCTTTAAAAAAGCGTTAAAGATCAAAAATTAAAAATGTGAAAAATAATTCAAATTTAAATTTCTGGTTTTCAATGCACTAATAAATAATTTAAAAAAAACATTTTCATTATTTTGTACTTGAGACATAAATACACAGATATGTGTATTTATGGCATATTTCACAAGTATAAAATATACACAGATATGTGTATGTTTTCCCCTTTTTACAAATGAATACGCATTCCCCATGTTGAAACCCATTTATATGTGTAGTGAAGTTATGCTTTTACATTATTAATATTTTAAAACATGTAACAAGTAACTTATATAAGCTGTCATGAACATTTGCGTTAATTATAAATTTCGTTTCCTTGTTTTTGTCAGAATTCTTCCAAATAATAATGCAAAAGCATAGCTGAACCTTTTTATTACAAAATACAGCAAATCGTTAACTCAAATAAAACAAATGGATAAAAATAAAAAAAGATAAAACTAAAAAAATGCAATTTTGAAAAATTTTATTCTTTAAGAAATCTTTCCAAAAATTATCCCTAGATGTCAGTTTGCACAATTAAAAAATACCTAATTACAATCCAAATAATATTTAAATAATGCCTTTCCCTCAACACTTAACAAATGTTTTGAAAAAAAGCCGAACAATTTGCTTAATAAGTCATTTTCTACAGAAGTTTAATACAAAACAACAACTAACTTCTAAATGCAGAGCACAAGAAATTCTATGGAAGCATTCATGGAAACATTTTTAACTTCATTTCATGTCACATTTAAACTTGAAGGATCTCACACATTCGTGACAGTAAGTGAAAAAGACCCTGCAGAGGAAATGAAATGAAAATGCAAGAGGAAAAAGAAAGAATCCTTTTTGACTTTTCTATACGCGTCGAGCGCAGTTGTGAGTCAAAATTAAATTACGTCAACTGTCTAAAAGCATTACCGCTTTCCTGACGAATAAGAAATGAAAAATAGTAGCGCTGGAGATGAAATAGTTGTTGATTGCTTTCAACAAAACGCTACTTTGAAGCGAGATGTTGGTTAATGAAAAAGGCTTTGTCCCTTTCTAAAGGACTAATCGATTGAAAAATAGGTTAAAAATCCTGGTTTCAGGATGAAAAGTTAGCAAATTAATGCGCAGGATTTGTTGAAAAGAAAAATCGCATTGCCAATTTGAACTCATTCGAAAAAGCTTTTTGAAAAAAAAAAAAAATGGCGACTGTCAACGCAGCTGCAAATCCGAGATCGTTTGGCGAAACAAATGTTGCCACCTCAATGCCATAAATACCAATTATCGCTATCCGTCATAATTACTTCGACTCACGCAGCGTAGCGGTGAAAAGACTTCGCCTTATCGGTTCTCCGCTTCCAAGTTTTAGAAAAATAAAAGAAGAATTCGCTTTAATCAAAACTTCTCACCTCTTCTCGTAACCTTCTTATTTGTTTTACTCTTTCGCTAACTCCTTTTATTTCGAGGCGAGATTTTCCCTGGCCTTACACTCTATCTGCCACAATCAATTCTTTCTCACTTTCGCTCCAATTCGTGGCTGCTGGCGAAAATTCTTTTCAGCCTTAATCAGAATGAAATTGTGGCAACCAGCTCTGGCAGCGTCGCTAGGTATTATTATTCCAAAACGATGTTCTCTTTTTGTCTTTATTTTTATCTTTGATTTTTATTTATAATGTAACATCAAAACTTATGAAATAAAATACGTGCTATATATTTTTTCTGCAAGAATATTTTTTTTACGTCTATGCAAACTAATTCATAAGCCAAGAAAGATCCTGGAATGTTGGTTTTGGGAAAATTTGTTGACATTAAACTATTATATTGTATCCAATTTTCGAAACTAAGTAAATCGTTTGACAGTTTTATCGTTTGATAAAACTTCCAATTCTTTTGATTTACAAAAATTATTTTCAATTAGAATATATTGTATTCAATTTTTGAAATTAAGTAAATCGTTTGAAATATTTATCATTTAATAAAACTATCGACTGTGTTGTTTTGCAAAATTTATTGTATATTAAAAACTTGTTGGCAATAATTCAGTAATGATGGAATAATAAATCATCAAAATAATTAAAAAAATTGAGATAACAAAGGTGGATAAATATTTTTTCTGTCAATTTACTCTTTTTCACTCAGGCAAATTTATCGATATTTATTCACGGATCAAAATTTCTATGCGTTAAGAAGTTCAGGCAGGAAAAAATTCTTCAGTACTAACTTTTGTAAAAAATAAATTAATTTTATTTCTTTAATACGATTTATTTATTATTAATTAAAACACGCAATATTTTCAGATGCTGAACTGAGATCCTGATTATTTTCTCAATGAATATGAAGAGTAGAAAATTCGAAACAATTCAGATAAATGAGCCAGATCATTTTAGGGAAAAACTTTTTTTCATCCAAATAAGGACAGTAATATTCTAATTATAATAAAATTTAGAGATGCGAAATCCTCTTTATCTTACTTTTTTTACAAAAAAAATCTTATAATTTATATTCGAGAAATATTGTATAAAGAATTAAAATTGTATTAATCGAATGGTTTCTAAAATTTGATGAATTTGCTTGTTACAAACCCATTCGAGGTAGAAAATTATATTTCAGGAATTATGTCTGTCTCTCTGTTGTTCTTTGGATATAGTAACCCCAAAATATAATAAACTTTTAGCTTGAAAATTAATGCACTGATTTTTCTAAAAATATACAGATTTATCTCAAAATTTGATCAAAATTCATCTGCTAGGAAATCAGTATTTTTATTCGCACGTGTTCAAGCGATCTGTTGAGTATTTATAATTCAAAACGACAAGTATCTAGATGGATGAGATAAACAAAGATATTTATCCTTTGAATTATGTACTGTACTGTATCAAATTTTTTATCAAATCCGTTAAATAGTCGGCTTAAGCGCGTTTAATGTAAACGCAATAAACCAAAAATAAAATGACTTAGATAAATGAAATTTAGTATGTATCTAGTGACCTATGATGTATATCTGTGTCACATTTTCTAACCAGTCAGTGGAAAAAGAGACCAAATTCATAGGTTCACAGTTTCTTTAACTATACTAAGAAATGCAAAATGAGCCGTATTGGTAGTAAGTATAAAGAAAGTCGAGGAGAGATACTCTGACTTGATTAACTAACTTCTTAATTATGTTTTTTTTTAAATTTATTAATTCTTTAATTTGGAAATGGTAAAAAATTGTCGTAATATTTTTTTCTGCGTGTGCGTTTAATCAGTAGGATATGTGTAATAATACAGGAGCTCTTAGACTTATTTCAATCATTCATTCTTAGAAATTTAATTATTATTCAAAAATTTGTCTACGAAGGTATACCTACCCACGTAAAGCATTTGGATTTGTAAATTTCTCTTAACCCTTTATAGGGCCGTGGGAAGTATGCTTCCTACCAAATTTATCAATCTTTTTATGAAATTATGTAGGTTGACATAAGTTCCGACAAATTTTTTAGTTAAGTCAGAAATTTAGAGGCTTCAGTTCTTTATCTCAGACAAAATGATGTGTCTTGATTTGTTACTTAATTATTAATTAACCAAATTAATTAATTAATCAAATTAAATTTATCTAATAAGCTAAATGAATCCCTTTTCTTATTCTAATTTCAAGCCTAAAAATATTTTAACATAATATGACTAAAAGAAGTGACCTGTAAAGGGTTAAAAGACAATGAAACACATTGCCTTTGAACTACCGTGCCAGATATAGGGTTAATATTAAATAATTACACATCGTTGAATTCAGGATCATCAGGGGGTGGGGATTAACTTAATTGAAATTCGAAACGATGGAAAAGAAAAAAATAATAAACTCAGAATTAAAAAGATAGAAAAATATTTATTACTGCCATTAAATGGATAAAAAATAAACGAATAGTTGATTAAAAAAGCTTAGTTTTTCTGTTTAAGTATTATTATTATTATTTTCTTTTACAATTCATTCGCTTGAAAGTTATTAAATGAATTCTTTCTTTTCTTCTTGCGCGGAATAATTGGTTGATCAAAAAGTAAGTATAAATGAAAAACCTTCTCACAAAAACAACATGCACAGAATCAATCCAAATGCTTCATGTTTTTCACAGAATATCAATACTACTTTGAAACCCAATTGAAGCGGTTTTCTCGAAAGTTTATCGCATTCTCTGTAATAAATGAAACTCTTTACTATAAAACGCACGCCAGTTGCGAAAAATAGTTGTGAATGGACCTAATGGTGGGATTTTTGGAAATTAATCTCTGGAATGCGGTCAATGCATATTCTCTAGAAAACTGAATATGCATTTTCAACTTCTTTTTCCCGACTTATTGGATCCAAAATTTGATACAAAATTATACGTGTTATCAGAAGATCATATACCAAATTTTCTTTATTTAAATTATTGAGTCTCCAAGTTTCATATTTACATAATGTAAAAGCGCAGGTTGACAGACGATTAACTTCTTGGTGGATTCAGTTCAGATTTTAAAAGCTGAATTTATGTACCAAATTTTATATAATTCTTTTCGCTTAGCAGTTACCATGCTATTTTGTATTCGGTCAGATGGACAGACAGAATTCCTCAAAATTCATTTCGCCAAAAATTTTAGAGAAATCTGCAAATTCGATGTTAATATCATATACTAAATTTTATCAGTTCAGCTTAAAGCGTTTTTGATCTATATCGTGTTCGTAAACAGACGGACAAAGGGCAAACATATATAATTCCATAAATATGTTTTTCGAACTCTGAGAATTCTGAAACATAGAGATTCATCAAAATTCCAAATAATAATTTTTGATGATTACAATACTTTCGCTTTGTACATTTCGCACTTGACGAAATAAAAATGAAATTTCCACAGATTCTTTTAGATAAAACTTTCATTTTTTGGTAGTATCTCACAATTTTTGCTAAGTCAGTTGACTAAATTGTTACCCAAGTAGTATTCAAACGGGGAGATGAGTACTACTACGTCAACAAATATGACGCGCACCAACTTATAGCAGACTTTTGCAGAAATGGCAGAGAAACTGTAAGAAAAACAACTGAATTTAAAGAAAAATATCTGAAATATTATATTTTATTTCAGATACTTTATTAAAACTATTTTGATTTGAAGTTTGAAAGCTTCTGAAAATTACAGTTTGCTTTAGCAGTTAACAGGTTTTGTTCGCAGAACATATGAATAATTAATTTTGAATTTCGAAAAATGTTTTAAAATTATGCATAAAATTTTAATTCACTCTTATTTAAGCACAAATATGGAAAAGCAAAACTTATACGAAATTAGTTTGAAGTTAAATGATCTAAATAAAATTAAATATTAATTAAAATTTATGGATGTATGCTGTAGTCCATATTTTAAATATGTGAAAGCATCAAAAAATTCAAATGTCTAAATAAAATTAAATATTAATTAAAATTTATGGATGTATGCTGTAATCAATATTTTAAATATGTGAAAGCATATGTATTAAATTCAAATGTCTAAATAAAATTAAATATTAATTAAAATTTGTGGACGTATGCTGTAATCCATATTTTAAATATGTGGAAGCATTAAAAAAATTCAAAAATCTTGCATGAAATTCAATTTAAAAAAAATAATTTTAAATGTCTAACATCATTTTATTTATTTATTTTATGCCAACTATGAATTTTCTTCGATAGCATAAAATAACAATACGAACTGGCGCAGTCATTCTGTTCAAATTTTTTCCATTTCTGTGAGAATTAATTAACTCGAAAGAATTTTTTGCCGTCATTAAATTAAACTTTGTTGGAGAAAAATGTAATTAGCTCCAGAGGGATGTTTGACTCTACAAAAAAGCTTTTAAAAAATAAAAAATTATTCATAACAGATGCGCGAGAAAAAAGTTCTTTAAATGTACAATGAATTCAATTATTCAGAATTCTTTATCATTATACAGTTTTGCCGATTTCTTGTGTATAATTGAATGCTGAACATTGCTATGAAATAATTAATTCCTCGAGCTTATATTTTTTTAATTAATTATTATTAGAGTTTCATTTTAACATACATTTTCTAATTTCCATCAAATCGTTTTTGTTCAGTTTGCTATTATTTGTATTTGTGAACATTTTTCAGATTTTAATTCATTTTTTTTTTTCTTTTTCAAAATCGATTCAATCTTTCCCATTTAAAATGTACTGCAGTTCCTCAGAAAATGGATGTCTTTAATTTCCCTTTTATTTAATTCGACTTTTTTCAAGTTTATAAATTATAATAATTAATTCGCTATATAAATTAAATTATAATTATTAAAGTGATTAATTTTATAATCATTTTTTCACCTAATTCTAAATCAATTAAAGATTTGAAATTTGGTATACTTATGAATTAATGATGATATTACACTATTTTAATATTTTCGGAGTTGATAGACTCTCTTTATTGAATTTTAATTCTGTACGATCAGCGCCATCTGGTAGTGACTTTAATAAAGAATTAATCGTGATTTATTAATATTAAATTAAAAATAAAATATCAAAACATTAATAAGAATTTGTTTAAACAGCATTTTTTGTTAAATTTGTTCATCTCTTTTATTTAGCTTGACATTTTTCATGCTTATAAAAGACAGAATGATGTAATAATTTATTTTTTACTTATCTCAAGATGTGCTCTGCAATTTTGTTCAATTATATGTTCCTGATAACAATTTAAGATTTTAAGGTTTTCAGTATCTAACTATCAAATTATTAATTTTTTACAATTAAAGAAACTATAAAAAATTATCTTACAAACGAGAATCTCTATTTCGTAGGTAAACTGAGGGAAAGCTGAATATAAAATTTTATAGTATTTATTATATTAGCTAAGGAAGCATATGTATTACAGACTGAAAAATAAAAGAATAATAATAAAATTTATAATCATTCCTTTTTTGCTATAATGAAAATTAAGAATTTTTAACCAAAATATGGATGCCAAAACAAAAATCATAGAAGCGCGAGGTGCTATAAAGGGAACTAAGCCAAAGGATTGTGATAAGAATAAATTTCACAAACATTAGCAAAAATAAAAAATAAATATGTTTCCCGATTTAAATAAATATAAATGATCCAAATAATAATAATAATCGAGATTTAAATAAAATATATTTTTACAGTCTGAGACGCTCTGATTATTTTTGTGTTCCTTCTTGAGATTTAGCACACAAAAGCGTTTTCATTTCAATAAAGCGGTTTAATTAAACTTATTTATTATTTTTACTTTTTTTGTTAAAATCTGAGTAATTAAATGAAATCTCGAACGTTCACTTCGTCATGAAAGAAAACAAGAAAAAAAATGAAAATAATTAAAACATTTCTACAATCATATACAAAATTGATTTTTTTTTAAATTCATTTATCTTGAACAATAATTTTATGAGTTTATCAATATTTTTGTCAGAAATTTTTTAACCAATTTTAATGCTTACGAATATATCTAAACTAAACAATAGAAATTTTGTAAACAAACTCATGCAAAAAATCAAATTAAAAAGAAGTTTTTTGAGACAGAAATTTTTGAAAGATAAAAATGAAGACATGAGCAGATAATTACTTCTTCTACAGAAAAAAAATCCAAGAAAAATTTTATTTTTTATAAACAAAATTATTCGATACAAAGTAATAATTGTTTAAAATTACAAAAATTATTTAAAATTATTGATAGAGAACTAATGCAAATTACCAAAGTACTTGATTCCAAAATTTTCAGGAAGACTGAAGTTTTAGATATTTTTGAATTTGAAAAGAAAGAAAAAAAAAACGTTTCTAGAATTATTTCTACATTTATTGGTTCATTTTTATGTACGAAATTACAGTTTTACTGCTTCTAAAACAGAGAGAATTATGTTGTAACTTAGCATGTGGTCTTACCAAAATTTAAAACCTGTATCAAATTTCTAATCCAATTCATCATTGATAAAATATTTCTTTTCTAAACATTTAGTTTTTTTTATTCCTTATTGTACAGGAAAGAAAAATAAAGAAAAGAAACGCACGCAGGGCTTCATTAATGGTATATTTTAATAAAATAATTTTTTTCTGGTTTTTTTTTTCAAGCAAATCAAATCAATATTTCGCTGTTTGCATTTTCTTAGTTTTGGCGTAGTGCTTTAGTCCCTATTTCAATTAATCAAATTTATTCCTTCACATTCTATTTTGAAGCAGTATTCGCACGCATAGCAACTGTATAGCACTGAACAACAGTTTAGCAACAAATAAGTAAAACTGATGCCAGTCGTTATCAAATGATGTTACAAACTGATGGCCATGTCTTCTAATCACACATGAATTTTACTTCAAAAATATCATTTTCATCTGTCACGTAAGATCCATTACCTTTTCAATCACCACCATCTAAGAACTGAATTACTCCATTCCAAGCTGTATTTCAATCTTCCCATTTGTGTGGGACCTCTCATCCACCCACTCCTGTCCTTTTAGCTAAAAACTTCCCTTCCCTCCCCCCCCCCTTAAGCATCTTCGATCCAAGGGCCCAACCCTGTCATCATCTCCAGGGTCTCCATCAGCAACATCATAATCACCCCTTCTTCCGCCCCTCCCCCCTAAAAATCCTTTTATTTGCCTTTCAGGACACCGAAAAGTCGGGTAGAGAGGGGAAAACGACAAAGTCAGCAAGCTTTCCATCTTTCGCGGGTAGACGGCGCCACTGAACACACCGGAGAATAAATCACGAGACAAAATGGCCGTCCGTAACCGTCGCTGGTGAAGCCATTTATCTTGTAGGCCGGCGTGATCTGCAACAAAGGTAATGGACTCCCATTTCGAAAGTTGTCAAAAAGAAAACCTTGCCAGGGAAAGCTTATGCGTTGTTTTGCGGATATTCCACCTTCTGCAGCTTGCTTCATTTCTTTCGTTTTTATTTTATATCTTTTGTTATTATTATTTTTTCTTCTTGTTCTGTTCGAAGAGCGGATATCTTTGGTGAAAGTGTATATATAACCTTACACCATCTCGTGGGGTTTTCGTTTTTAAATGTGAAGGTATCAGAGGAGTTTGTTTTTAGAAAAAGATGGAATAGGGGCTTTTGTAGTTCACAGAATGCGTTTCCTTATGACGTGTTTGGTCAAGTTGGTGTTGTACATCACCCTCGATTACGGACTTTACGTCTGACACTTGAAATTAGTTATTGAATCACAAAAGGAACTAGAATTTATAACTTTTTTTGTCCTACAATTTTAAGATAGCGTGGCGAATATTTTATATTGTCGCATTCTTGGTGAATTAATTCAAAGAGAAGCAGATTTCTTCATATATTTGGTAAATTCGTGGAGAGATAGAATTTATTTTTCAAGAGATAAGTAACCGAAACTAATCAATGCTCAAAAATAAAATCAAAATTATTGTAAAAAATTGCAGCAAACAAAAGGTTAGTGCATTAGAGATTGATATGAAGAGCAATTTCCTCTCTTTCATACAAACAGTAAAACAAGCACGCACACTAGATATCATAGCTATTTACTTTAATTAAACCTCGCAGTTATGTGCCTCGATAAAGGCACTTAGCATCATCAGTTTCCAATAGACAAATTTTTTCTTTTTTATTCAAACAATACACCCAAGCACACAATTGTACAAGACATTATCAATTTTCAATAGACTAATTTCTTATTTTTTCCCCAAACAATAAAACCAAGCATTACACATTAGATAGCATAATTATCTACATTAGCTGAACCTCAAAAAAATATTGCTCTTTAAGAGACACTGCACGTAACCAATATCGTATCATTTTCTTCATTTTTATTTAATTAGCAAATTGCCGCATACATTAGACACCATAGCTATTTACATTAGTTTAACATAGCAATAACGTCGCTTTTCAAGAGATATTGTACATAACATTATCATAACAATTTTTGCTTTTTATTTAAATACCGAACTCAAGTACAAACACAAAACATCATAACTATTTCCATTAATTAAACCTCACAATAACATATTTCTTAAAGAGGAGTGTGCATGATATTATCACCTACTTGATAATTGCATTCTATCTTCTTTTTTTACATAAATTTAAAGAAAAAATTATTATTTATTATAATTTTTAACTCATGATATCATGCCAAGAACTATATTTCATCAGAAGGGTGACACATTCGGATTTCTATATATTAAAATTAACCACTTGTAACTAATAATAACGTAGCAGAGAGATGTAGAAAATATAATTGGAATTTCAAACCAAGAAAATACCCAGCCATCTGAAAAGAATGTCAAATCTCCAGTATCAGGATACTAGATGATTTCTAATGTAAGCAATATATTTGGCTTTTGGTAGCTTTGATTGTCATATTTGTAATGAATTTCAGAATATTGCAATTGGTATTGATATTGGAAAGATTTCAACCGGCAAAAATTTCTTTTAATTCTAGTTTTCTTCAACAAGAAGCCGTAAGCCTGAGAAAACAAGCGAAGGAAAGTAAATAATGAATAGAACGTCTTGACGCTAGTTTGGGAGCTAATATACTGAAATTTGCTATACTAAGCGAACTGTGATAGCATCTGACATTTTATTCTGATAGCAAAATGAAGATTATCATAGTTCGGCCAAATTTTACATGGCATAAAAAATCTATTAATAAAAAAAAATGAAAATTTTTGTAAGATTCCCAAATAAGATACGAAGAATATACTAATCTATAAATTTGGATCATGTTATTTTTTTAAAAAAATCTTAAAATCCGAATAGTTCTAAATTTATAATACAGCATTTCAAATTATATATAATTCTCAAAGTGGCGATTTATCTAAAATGTTTCCAGCTACTATGTATTTCTTTTTTTAAAAAATTCATTATCCTTTTACAAAAATAAAAGTGATTGTCATTTTTTAACAATTTCTACTGAAAGAAAAGCCGTTTATGTATTTATTATTGTTCTTGACGATTGACAGTAATGTCTCTTTTTCCTGCTTGTCAGATTTTGGGAATGAATCGGTCATAAATACAACATTTTTTGTATTACTGAATATTTTATGATCATTTATTATACGCTGCAAACCCTCAGCTACTAAATAAATCACCAAGAATATTAGTAAATATCAAATTATGATATACATTAAAGTCGTGTTATTTTAATAGTCTTACGCCTGTTCCACTTATTGCGCACATGAAAATTTCTAATGGACATCAAAGTTCTATTAAAAAGGCCTGAATGCAATTGCCCGTTGTGAGTTGTCTTTTGCGATAATGCAGTTTCTCTTTATAATTTTCGTATAATTGCGGAGATGATAAAAAGAATCTTTCTTTTCTAACTTGGAAACAATAAAAGAAAATCCCGTACTTAAATATTTGATAAAGCAATGTAAATGGGTTGAATTAATTTTTATAATAAAGCGTACTGTTGAAGGTTATAATAAAAGTATATTTTTAAGAAATTGCCAAAATTCAGTAAAAAAAATTTCAAGCAAATAAACCGTATATACAGGGTGTTTATTTAGTCCCGGACCCATTTTGATGTTTAATGACTCATAAAATAATGAAGATATAAACAAACTTATGACATTTATTGATGGAATACCTCATATATTTTCCTATTCAGGTTTGAAATTTTTTACTTTTGTAAATATCGTCTGCGCGTGTGGTTAATTTCATATAATTTCATTTTCCAGTCTAAATATCTGTACTTTTCTAAATATCGTCTGCTTATTAATTGCATTTTTCTCTCTTTTGTTTTTGGCAACTATTGAAATGTTATGTTTACTTTAGCGTGTCAGAGAGACATTTTTACACAATCCTAAAATATCTGTGAGATCAGAGGCAACAGAATTGGATATGCCAATTTCGACGGTGTACAAGGTTATTAAGAAGAAATTAACACTGCATGCATACAAATTGTTCAAGTTATGGAACCGAACGATAGGCCTAGGAGGATGGCTTTTGCAACAGATATGCTAAGGAGGATAGAAGATGCTGCTGATTTTCTGAAGCGCATAATATTCTCCGATGAAGCATCCTTTCATGTTTCTGGCATTGTTAATCGCCATAATGGGGATCTAAAAGCCCCCATGAATACCGTGAGACACAGAGGGATTCCCCAAAGGTTAATGTATGGTGCGGACTAATGCACGACCGAGTCATTGGGCCTTTCTTTTTTACAGAAAAGACGGTCTCATCAGTCGTATACTTAGACATGTTGGAAAACTTCGTATTTCCACAACTAGAAGAGCTTCAGCCACATGTCTTTTTGCAACAAGATGGTGCGCCATCTCATTGGGGTACCATGCGCCACCTCATTGGGGTACCATCGTTCGTACTTCTTTGAATGGCCATTTTCCAGGAAGATGAATTGGGCGAGGAGGTCCAATTCCTTGGCCACCCAGATCACCTGACATAACGCCGCTGGACTTTTTCCTTTGGGGGTTTGTAAAAGCGAACGTTTTCAGGAGGAGAGTGTCGAACATTGATGACCTAAAAGCCAGAATTACAACCGCAATAGGCTCTGTGGATGCCGACATGCTTGCCGTTACCTGGCGTGAAATTGTCTATCGACTTGATATTCTCCGTGCGACGAAGGGGATATCACACATGGAACTTCATTGACTTCACACATGGAAGTTCATTGACAAGGGTCATGAAACGTTTTGAGTCTATTTAACCATTTATGTTATTAATTTTAATCTATATTTATTATTTTATGAGTTATTAAACATCAAAATGGGTCCGGGACTAAATAAACACCCTGTATATTCCTTTGATTCTTAAATAATAAAGTAAACTAAAATTCAATTTTGTGTTCAATAATATTTTTGGCAAATATCGTGATAAAATGCCATATTTTTATTTTTATTTTTAATTAATTAAAAAATTTAAAAAAATCGTTGCAAAGTGAACATTTGATTATCTTAAGTGTATTTGAATTTGATTTGGTTGTTCTCAGTTATATGTTGTAGGATACGAGCAGCAAATCTTTATTATAAGTAGAGATTAATCGTGTTTTATAATCAACAATTAGCAAGAACGCTATTACATGTAACTTATCAGTTTCATCTTAATTATTTATCGTCAAAATCATGTATATATTTAACGACTTATATACATGATTTTGTATATAATGTA
>JAPMOR010089840.1:252520-313832 GCA_026543865.1 Argiope aurantia
ATACACGACTTATATACATGATTTTGTATATAATGTATATACACGACTTATATACATGATTTTGTATATAATGTATATACACGACTTATATACATGATTTTGTAAAATCTAACTTGCACGCAATAGGATTTTCTAACTTTTAAGGATATTTTGAGTTATTAAAGGAACTATTAGTGGAGAAATAAGAATCGCCGAACTTTCCTAGACCAAAATAACATAACAAGGTTACCTAAAGCAAGGCGCTTCCCGAGCAACAAATAGAATTCTGATAGACAGGATTCAATACCCTTAACTCTTTTTCTTGTGAATAAACTTTTTTCCATTTCTTCCGCTCGTGTTATGGTATATGTTGGGAGGCGAAAAGACATAAACATATTTGATACTCATTAATTTTACCGGTTTTAAAATTTATTTTCTCTCGATCTTTCACTATCTTACAAATTTGTTAAAAATATTTTTCAGTCTGGAAAGTTGTATAACTTTTATCAAAAAAAGAAGGAGAAGTATTTAAGAACCAAACCGTGTAAATGAATTTAATTTTTTGCAATTTTTTTCAGAAACATAAATTACTATAATTGATACCTCCAAACAAGAAGGATATCCATTGATACTTAATAAAAACAACTCAGCACGTCATCTAACACCACATTGTTTTATTCTGTGTTGTGGAGTCAAACTTGTTTCCTCATAGAAAATGCGCAGTTATTCTTGTGTAACTCTCAGCTCTTCGCTTCACTTTACAACAAAACAAACTAGAAACAACAAACTAGAGGAATATATTCCAATGGAAACGACTGATGTGTCATCACAATCGGAAGCCCAACATCCAATTGCACAGTATTTTACACAGTAACACACACTTTTAGTCCCTCAAAAATGAAGTTTACATAAAGAATTACAGATTTTTAAGAGATTCCACAATGAAAATTTGATGAATTTCTTACTGAAAAAAAAATCGCATTTTTTTTTCATTTTTTATTTATTTTTTATTTTTTAGCCTCTCTGTTTATAAATATAATAACACAAAAACGAAACAAGATAAAAGCAGGGAAATAAGCACGTGACTTTCATTCTAAAAGTAAAGATTTACCGCAAATTAATCGGCGATATAATAATAAGCGGTAAGATACGATTGGTAAGCATGATCTGTATTTTAATATGCATCTGAACAAATTTCATCAACAAGACAAAATTATAGGTAGATTAAATGTGCTAAATAGTTTTAATTATTACCATTGCAGATCTGCATCATTTGCCCTACATCTGTCAAAGAATTGATAGCATACAGATATATATGAACATATGTAATCATTATTATTCATCCGTAATAATATGAACTGATTGCTGCCTCATATAAATCAGTTACTAGTTGAACTAAAGCAATTCTTTTTGACATAACCCAAACGGACAAAATTTTCAGTGGTATTTTTTATATATATGTTACAGTTCATAAAAATGCCGATGGGAATATACATATTGTTTCTTTCAAAACTAGAAAATCTCAAATTCTGATTTAAAAACGTATATTTCAAAGAAAACATTGTGAAAATGCAGCATGTAATTGAAGGATTTTTACTTGTTTACACTTAAATTAGTTTTAGAAACGAAAAATTTAAAAAAATTAAATAAATAGATGAACTAATAATTCCATATAATTAAAGCATTAGTTAATTTATAATTAAAGTCCCCTTCAGATTTGTGATCTATATTTAAATTTTAATGCTATTATTTATCTTGTTTTTAATAATTAGAGTCAATGTCTTTCTAATCAAAACATGAGTAGAAGCGATAGCACCATAAATAATCGATTGGTTATGTATGAATTAATGATAAATTTATTCTAGCTGAAGCTAAAGCAGCAGCTGTTACTACCGTGGCTGTAATAAAACTTCTTGAAGGTATAAATTTCGGAATAAATTAGAAAGTAGATTATCATAGTTTTCTTACACTTCTCTTAACTATAGTTATTATATCGATGAAAAATGTTATGACAAATAATTTTTTCTAAAAGTATTTGCCTAAAATTTATTAGATGAAATACATTGCCTTGCTGAAAGCTTATATTATTCAGCGATACTAATAAAAATTGAAATAATATTATTAATGCAATGAAACAACTTTCACCAACAATATATGACCAAAATAAAACTTTTTAAAAAATAAAATGCATGTTTTTTTAATTATTACTGTACTAAAAAGCAAGGATTTTGAAAAAAATTGAATATTAAAATGAAGCCAAAATCTTTTATTCAATCAACAATGCATTTTAATTTTCATTGAATATTTAGTAAGATTTTTTCGTACAACATTCAATGTGATTTAATGTTTTTCTCATTCTGTTTTCATCTCTTTCTTAATATTGTTTCTGGTGTCGCTCCTATTGTAAAAATAAAATTATTTTCAAATTTCCGACACGTTAATGAAAATGCTTTTTTTTAAAATTTTTCTAGTCCATATTGTTATTATTTTTCTTTTTAACAATTAATATATTTCATATCTAATTTGAAAAGGCCAGAAAGTTATTTTGTACCACTCTTTAACAACTTTCCCATCATATGAAATCAAAAAGTATATATTTGATGTAATAAGGGAACTTTAAATCTTGAACTAAGTTTCTATAATAAGTCAACAAAAAGAAACTACTTAAAGCATTGCAGAAGCGTAGCAAAGTGGAGTAAATAAGAGAAATTATTCCTTATTGCTACAAAGAAATCGAAAATAACTCAGTGAAAGGCAGAATCGTCCAATGTTTGGCGCCAACTGCCAACATGGCGTATTCTTGGCGCCTTCACTCCAGGAGTGGAGTTGCAATCTGTCCCGAAGAATACTATGCATTATTATCGCAAATAAGAGGGGATTTTGAGCCTTAATCTATACCTCCTTTTAAGGTACTTACCACTTTTACTATTACTACGATCATTTAATATGAAAAAAGAATCAATGGCCGGCAAACCTTCATGGTGAATCTTGTTTCATGTGAACAGTCTTCACAACCGAGCTAAAAATTCGTAAGAAAAAGGATTAAAAATTGTTTTTAAAAAAAGGGGGGAGAGGATTCCTGGCTGATCAGTATTAGGACTTTTAAAATTCAAATCCTCAGATCTATTGACAATTGTCAATATTCAAAGATCTTGAACTTATAAGCTCAATGGAACCATTTCCCATGCAGGCATTTTTTCATGAATGATAAAGTTATAGAGAAAATATTCCAGGAAAGACTTAAAAATAGTGCCCGGTTTTTCGCCAAGTAAGTCAAAATAGTGTTAATTACCCAAATACGTGCCAAATGTCCGTTATTTTCGATGGCCACAAGAAATCGTAGGATGTAATAAAATATTTTAGAATTACCAGATTTGGCTGAAAATCGTCCATAGAAACATTCAACTATGGCGACCGGAACTATTGAACCATATTTTCTAATATGTGAAACACATCCGCCAACCAAATTATAGCATGGCTTTGGTATCATTTGCGACTGAATATCATTACTTTGATAAACCAGCGGGAATCGTCTCACCAAAAGTTTCTCACATACACTCTAATAAACTTGTTGTGCCAGAGATGGCATTGGCGTACAAATGTTACGAAATATTAACTTTTCGCGTAATTTAGCATTTTTATTGAATCTACCTTGTTGTACTTGGCGAGTTATCTGGCGATTAATCCCTGGCATGTGTTAAAAGTATCCAAAAATCGAATTTGTGTTTTAGACACGTTTTTCTACATTAGACTAGATTCTACATTAGACTTTTCTAGATTAAAACAAAAATTTGACACAAAACACCACTTGTAGTCTGAAACTTTCATGCCAAATTTAATATATTTAAGTCAATGAGTCTTTAAATTATCACGAGTACAAATTTCTGAAAGTACACACCGACAAACAGTCACCTCTTCGTTGGATTTGATTCAAAATTTTGCGGGTGATTACGGTATAAATATTAAATCTATGAACAGAATTTTATCTATCTGGATCTTTTCATTTCGTAATTATCCTGTTAACTTGTATTCGGTCAGACAGACAGACTTCCTCTGAGTGAATTTTGCTCAAAATTTGATAGAAATTTTCCAATTTGATGATGACCGTAAACCAAATTTCAACCCTATAGCTCAAAGTGTTTTTAAGTTATCATTTTCGTCGTTATATAGACGGACGGACGGACAGTTTCCAAGAATGTGTTTTTCGGACACAATTTCAAGCAGTTTTGTCAAAATCTCGAGTTCGAATAATTTGATGATTATTATAATTTCTCTATACTACGTATACGAGAAACTAAAAAGGTTTTAACTTTCAGAGATAAGTCACTTATCATACTGTCTCACTTCATTCTAATTATTGTAAAATGCGCTGATAAAATGACGTTTGGAACTTGCACATTGAAGATATTGGCAATTGCACATATCTAAGTCAACTAAAAGCAGCTAATAAAAATGTGCCATAAAATTTCTTGGATATATTACAATACTTTTTTATGTGATTGTAGCATTTTTCAAATCAAATCTGCTGCCAGTTTTCACTTCGACAGCTGTATGGAAAAACAAATAATATCAACCATAGATTAATTAACTTTGTCTGTGCAGCTAATAAAAGATGAAAGTTTCAAACTACTGTCCGAAAGGCATCTGATTTTAAATCAATGAATGGAGAGAGGCCTTAAGAAAGGCATATTGTTTTAATCAGGGAAATTAATGGAATGCTGCTTTTACCCTTATCAATTAGCTTTAATTCTATTTCCTAATGGGAAAGGGAGATGGCTTATGGTGATGATCAAATTAATTAGGTCCTGGAGAATAGAGCAGAATTGGAATTGTATCAAATCACACGGCAATCCATGAAGGTTTTAGTATACTTTACGCAGATGGCAAATTCTTCGATCTATATACTATTGATATTTTCTTAAAAGTTTAAATATATTGTTCAAATTAAGTATGTTTCCTCTTTTTACTTTCTCGTATAGGAAATTTATGAAAGGAAAGTATTGTAATTGTCAAAATATTTGAACTCGAGATTTTGACGAATCACACGTTTCAAATTACTTTGATTCTTAAAAACATATTCTTGGAGTTAATTCTGTCTGTCTGTATGAAAATACGATAACTCAAAACTGTTTTCAGCCAGACGGATGAAATTTCGTACTTGATCTCGACTTCAAATTTGTAAATGTCTTTTAAATTTTGAACAACAGAAAAGATCACTCTGACAGGAAGCAATTTAACATAAAAATTATAAAAGAAGAAAGCGTGTTGAATAAAATGTGTTGCCTATTTTTAGTATTGCATCTAAAATGTAGATATATATCAAATTTGGAGCTAAATGCTTCCAAGGGTTAATCATTATCTGTCTGTATATTGAAAAACGTGTAAACACGATAAGTAAAAAAAAGTAATGATTTAAATAAAAAAATGCGATATATGATATTGTGATTGTAAGTGTAGTTCTGAGCAAAAATTTGAATTTATGCTCAAAATACATAATAGGTTTCCTGCCTTGTGTCTTAATCACATTCCAGTGCTTAATCGCGGTCAAATGACGAATACAACACCGCAGCTGGCACCCCTTTTCAAATTTCCGCACCACAATAATGAGAGGCCTTTCGGCCCCGACGAATTTTACGTGCTCCGCACCCGCTTATACGACTATTGTTCAGTAGGATCGGGTCTCGTACCTGGAGCCTTCTGACCTCGGGGCTGAGAACTTACCCGTAGGCTACCGTGGACCTCAAAATTCAGTCAAAATCAATTCGATTATTTCACTGATCGATTAATTTATTCCTGAAGATATAAAAATATATTATCTCCATCGGATGCATATTTCTGTAAAAAATTTGAGAATTTAAGATGTTTTTGGAAAGTCGATAGAAAATTAAATATTTACAAACATTAATGAAGTAAAATTCAATAAGAGATCTTTTACATATTGTTATCAATGTTTGTAATGTTTTCTATCGATTTCTTAAATATCATTTCACTTTTAACATCTACAGCCTTTGACAATGTTGATGGATATTAAAATTTTATCATGAAGATTTTCAAAACAATTTCTTTTGAAACTGCAGTTAAAATATTAAATCTTGTAGAATAACTACCAATTATAGAAAAATTAGAATGCATGTAACTAAAATCACTTTTCTTTTTTATTAACTATTAGTACAAACCGTAGAACTAAAAAAATGCAATTGCATTTAGCATTTAATTTTAAAAATGCATACTAAGCTGAATTGGTAAATTTTATTTTTCTTAAAATGCAATTGCATTTAGCATTTAATTTTAAAAATGCATACTAAATTGAATTGTTGAATTTTATTTTTCTTAAAATTTTACTAACCTAATGCAAGTATGGAATAAATTATATTTTAAAAGGAACTCATAAATTTATTTTCCAACAAATATTTATATTTTCCTTGCTTGCTTAATTGAGAATCAAAAAAAAATGTAAGAACACTAATTATGAAAAATATAGTTAATAAAAGATCATTAAAGATTGATAACAAAATAAGTATTAGTTTATTTTTATTATTCAATGGAATTTTTTAATGAATGATGCAAGTAACGAATGAGGTGAAAATATACAACTGAAACAAACTTTCTCGTCGAAAAAATCAATGGATAAAGTACGAAACGATGAACATTTATAAGTATTTATTCCATCCACTGTGTTATCCTATATAGCGATTTACTTCTTTATTACAGAACTGATTTTGGTTTGTAATGTATATGACCCTTTATTATGCTCACGTGACAAAAACAAAACTCTTAACTTGATTTCTACTCATTCAAATGTCTTTTTGTTATTTCTGTATTTTTTTTTCAATCATTGATTTTTAAATCTACTTCAGACTTCTGAATCTCCTTGTATTTATACATATGCCAAAATCAAGCTATTTCGTTTTTACTTTATCTTATACGTAGTATAGAAAAATTATAGTAATCGTCAGAAAATTCGAACTCGAGATTATGACGAATTCTCTCGTTTCAAACCTCCCTGAGTTCGAAAAACAGATTTTTGGAAAATGTCCGTCTATCTTTCTGTTTGTGACAAAGATATCTTAAAACTTCTTTGAACTAGACGGATGAAATTTAGTATTCGATCCTTGTACCAAATTTACAGATTTCTTTCAAATTTTGAGCAAAATCGGTGCGGAGGAAAACTGTCTTTCGGGCTGTTCGAATATAAATTAACACGACAACTGCAAAACGAAGGCAGATAAAATTCTGTACACAGATTTGACATCTATAACGTAGATATCTATTAAAATTTCAGTCAAATCAAATTAGCCGTTGATTGTCTGTCGATCTGTACATTTTAGAAACATGTGTACGTGATAATTGAAAAACGAGATTATTTAAATAAATCGGTATGGGAATTTGTGACTGTAAATGTAGTTCTGGGTCAAATTTTTGTTTCATTCGGGTGAAAAAAAAAGCATCTAAAATACAAATTCAATTTTTATATCTTATTAACTGCGTCTTAGGAATTAATCACCAAATAAAATGCCAATAATGATACCATAGATTCAACAAAAATGCCAAATTCGCGTCAAAGATTAATATTTTGTAATTATTTCACGCCAATGCCATAGAAGGCGTTTTCCCTGGGATAATACTTCATCAGATTCTATGCGAGAAAGTTTTGGGGAGACCACTTCCGCTGGTTTTAAATTCTACTTACATCTAGCTCAAAATTCATACTAAAAAAGTAATAACATTTTTTTTAATTACCATTAGCAATTTACTTTCAGTTTTCTAAGTGACCTCACGTATATAAAATGTAAGAAATTTGATAGTAATAATTGTAAAGAGGAAACATTAATGCAAATGTCAGAATTTCCTTACAATAATTATCTTTAGAAAATCTGACTCGTAGACAAATTAATTAATTAATTAATTCTTTTGTGAATTCTGTTCTTAAGATTCTCTATAATAATCTTTCTATTATCGAAAAGCTTTAAATAATTGCTTTCATTAATATTAAAATTGAATCACGTTAAACTCTGAATATTAGTACTTGAAATAAAGTGTTTTTCAATCAAAGTTATTATGGCATTATTTTATTCAAAAATGTTGCAATTATTTATAAATATTATTAAGGAGAAGTAACGTGTTTTAAGGAGCAATAATTCATCCATACGGAATTTAAATAAATAAATACGATTCTCTATTAGCGATACAAATTAATTATCTGTGTTAAGCTTTGAAAAGTGAGTTATTGAATTTATTTTATTTTATATTTTTTAATTTCTTATCGTTTACTTTTATCAGTTGCTGTAATATTTTCCTATTTATTGAAATAATTATTTCCTAATTATGTTTTTATTAGTTTTCCAAATGTTTCCTGCCTTTTAAAACATTTTAATTTAATTATTATATGCTCTGTCTGTTCGGTGCAAATTTTATAATGAATTTTAAACTAACTTCTCAATGGGCTCAATGGGCTAGAGTCTTGGAACTCATGCCGTAGATGAGAAATGGATAGCAATACAGTATCCGCTTGCTTTCGTGTTTGTCTGTTTATCTGTTCGGTACAAATTCTGCGATCGATTAAAAAAATTTTACCAATAGATAATTCTATTCCGAGTTTTTAGTCCAGCTGGAAGTTATTTTAAAATCGCATATAAAATTTCACATAAACGAAACTAAAAAAAAGTAAAAAATAATTATTTAAAGAAAAAAATTAAATATATCTTTTAAAAACGGACTAAAAATGTATGTATGTGATTGTGTATTTTTAAAATTATCAGTCACATAATTTGAAATCAATCTGTATGAAGTTATAAATTTATACAATCTGGGGACGTTTTTTTATTCCTTTTAAACCGCTTTAAAAATATGTTGTATAAAAATATGTAAAACAAATTATTTAAATTATCATTTATTTATTTAACGATGTTGTTTGTCTTACGGAATTATATAACAGAGCACCGTCTCATACCTCCGTATCCGTAACCTTTCTGGTCACAGAATGGTTTGATGTGCATATTATGCGAATTTCATTAAATACCAAAATGTTTACAGTAGAAAAAGCAAAAATAACTATGTACAGAATTCACAAACAAATAAAAAATGATTCTAAAATTAAACCGTTTACAAAGATTTTCTATTTTGAAATATTATAGAAACATTATTTGAAATAATAATAAAGTGCAGAAAGATCTTATGAATGAAAAAACATGAATTCTGTGTTCATTTGTTATCATGGCAGAGTATATAAGGATGCAGTAATATAATAAAAATAATTTAATTATTAGTAATAAAGAAAATCTCTGTTTGAAAGATATTTATGAATGCAGATGAATGTGAAGAAACTGTGGTGCTTTTCTTTTTATCTTAATCCTTGCGAGTATGAAGGCCGTGGTGGCCTGGTGGTAAGGTCTAGGCTTCGGAACCGGAGGGTTTCAGGTTCGAGACCCGATTCCACCGAAGAACCGTCGTGTGAGGGGGAGTGTTGCAAGTTAAATCCGTCTTGACCAAACGTCCTCCCACGTGTGTGGTGTGGAGAGGGGGTGCCAGCTCAGGTATCGTCATCGTCATCTGACTGCGGTTCAAAACTGCGAGGTCCGTCCCAAAACAGCCCAAGTGTTGCTTCAAACGAGATGTTAATATAACTAATCCAAACCAAACCTTGTGAGTATGAAGCTTGATGTCGAATAGGATGACCAAAAAAAAGATTCCATTTTTTCACTGATGTTTATTTATCCTATAGACTTTTTTTTGCCTAAAGTGGAAGTTGCTGGCAACCCTTTTCAGCCTTTCTTTCTCAGATTACGATTGAAAAAACCAGTAATCGGAAAATGATACCACCTATATAACATTAGACAAAGGAAGTTTTGTGCATCGATTTTACAACACATTTGTAGATTTCGCACGAAATCTATTCAGAAAAAATATCTCTATCTAGCTTTTCGAGTGCAAGTGAATATGATATCTAAGCAGCATAAAAAGCTAATTAAGTACAATTTAGCAGGCATCTAAAATGCAGATTTTTTTCAAGTGAGAAAATGATGTTGTTTTGGTTAGGAGGTTTTGAAGCTCGAAATCGCGTAGGCAATGAATAATGAAATTCGAAATCGCGTAGGCAATGAATAATGAAGTTCGAAATAGCGTAGGCAATGAATAAAGCATAAAAGGCAATTTTCATCATCATCTTTTAATAGAATATATATTTTTTTTACCAGTATATATATATATATATATATATATATATATATACGTAGTTTGTCTATTGCTTCTTTCGCATGCTTGTAAACGTAAAGATTTAAATAAACGAAATTTGATGTTTCATCTTCTGACTATAATTACAGTTTTAATTGGTCTGGAAAAAGGAGTCCAAAATACAAATTCGATTTCTGAGCACTTGTCTATTTACTGCATGAAAAGGATTAATCGCCAAAAATCACATGATTTGTTCAGTAAAAATGCGAGATTCCAGACAAAGGTTCATATTTCGTTACTGTTTTTTACCAAAAGATGCAAGGTATTCGCGGCCTAACCCAGTATTCACTGCCGAGATAGGAAGATAAGACCTTTTGAGAGAGAGTTTCGAGAAGACCACTCCCACTGGTTTGTCAGATACTTCAACATCTCTGAATATAATGTGATCGAAAAAATTACTTGGATTCAAACGTTTTTAATCAAATTTAACAAGGGCAAATTTAAAGAGACTTACAGAATTTCTATTTATTATTAAATATCCTACATTTTCGTTTTTTTCTTAAAAACTGGATTTCGAAAAAAAAAGAAATTCTTCTGTGGGAAAACTTGTAAAATAATTTTTAAATTCTGCGAAACTGTGCTTTCAGATAATCGCTTTCAATTGACCAAACCGTAACTGTTAAAAATTAATGAATTAAGTTGTATTCCTGCGCATGGAAAACTAAAGAAATTTAAGAGCTAAAAAATATTGTTCGACACAATAACTCATTTTTAAGGGGGGGATGAGGTGAAGTATCTATACTTTGATCACTATTAGTTTTGAGCTTACCTACTACTTTAACGAGACTTATTTCATAATACATGTAATATACAATTTGATCACCATATTATATCATGTTATATGTAACATGTAACAATTTCATGATGTATGTAATATCATGACATTGACTTTTTTTCTTATCTTATTTTTAAAAAAAAAAATTGAAATTTGAACTAAATAAGACTAATTTCCAATGGGTATTGTTTTTTCTTTAAAACCTTTTTTTTTGTGTGTGTGTGTGTGAAATGCACTAAGAAGGCTTTTAAGAAGGCTTTTTCATTATCTTTCTTCAAAATTACAAATACATGGAAAGAAGGAGTGGAACGTGTTACCGAACCTGTTGTTGAGCAAATATTCCAGTTTAGTTTAGTTATATTAACCGTCCCGTTATAAAGCAACACTAGGGCTATTTGGGGACGGACCTCATAATTTTGAACCACGGTCAGATGATGAGGACGACACATGAGAAGATATTAACGCTATATATATAAAAAAAATCATTTTTTTTTATATAAGACCTACAAGGTTTAATTAAAATTTCTTCTCTAGTTCAATAGCCCTGAATGGGATTTAGTCTTTCATATAATTATCTTCTATATTATTCTATTTTCAGCAACGTTTTTCATTTCAAAGGCATCATGATTTCTTTAAGGGTTTACCCAAAAGCCAATTCAACTTTCAATATAATTAACCGAGAAAAAAGGAAGGAAACTTCAACAACTCGAATCTGATAAAACTACGGTAAAATTTAGATTTTTCCAAAATATTACATTAAGAAAAACCAAGTCTAAAATTCAGAAATTTATAAAAACGCTTTTAAAAAATGTTAATACGTATTTTTTAAGAAAAAAAATTAATTTATTTTTAGGGTTTAATAGTTTTTATATTTTATATGTAATAAATAAATACACGTAAATAATCTTAAAAAATGTCGTGGCAGTAATTATAATATTCAAATTGTGTGTATGAAACGGAACGAGTGTTTGCTTTGGCGCTTTACAGCTAGATCGTTAACCCTACAGCTATCAAATGTGACACACATATATATATAGGAGTCCAGACGGGAAACAATTTTTCGTTTTCCTTTTTTTTCCTTTTTTTTTTTTTGAAATTTTAATGGAACTTTTCAACAATTAAAAAACGAGAGTGTGGAGCATTTTCACAAAAGTTACCAAAAATATCACAGAAAAAAAGATTTTAAAAACATTTTAAAGTGCAGAAAATTATCTTCTCAATGATACCAAATTTTTGGAGATATAATTTTTCTTTCTATTTTTAATTTTTTAAAAATATCTTAAGCATATTTTACAACAATATATTTCATTGTTGCTACTAATATTTGATTTTGACTTTTTTTCCATTATTGTGATCAATATATAAAGATTAAGTTTATTTTTCCATCTTGAATAGGTTTCAATATAAGGCATGCTTTTAGTAAATTTTTGATATTTTATTGTACTTAAATAATAGGATTCAATTGAGAATTAGGCAATGGTCAAAAAAATCTTAAAGTACCTGCAGTTTAAAATACTGCTGCTTTTCCCTGTGATATTATTGGATAGTATACAGATGCAAATTGAAAAAATGAGAAAAATGCAAAACACAATGAATAGAACTGAGTAAGACTTTTGAAATAAAAATAATATATGCCTATGAAAATTCGAAATTTAAAAATATTTTGTTGAGAAAACAAGTGAAATTGCTAGCAACCATTGATCCCGGTCAAGTAACTGGTCGCCAAAAGCGGCTAATAGATATTAACATATAAATTGCCATAAATCAATAATGCACTTAATTTTAAAACAAGAAATTGTATAGTAAAATCTCAAAATAAGAATGAATAACGGCCTTATCGTGGAGTTCACACATTTTGGATTGGAAATCCTTCTCAAGGTGGTCATTGGAAAAGATCATTGGAGTTTTTATATTCAAAGCTACAAAATTCAGTCAATTTTGGTCTCATAACAAGGGAAAGCTATTTAAAAATGCTATCGTGCCAAGAACATTTTTCTAAATATTACTAATTGGACCTAAATTTGTATAAAAATTTAACTTCGTAATCTTTTTCAACAGTATGGGTATTGACACAAATATTATAATATAGAATATAATTACGTAATTTACAGTACACCTTATTTGGAAATGTATGACTATCTTTAATAGTTGAAATATTAACTATTTGACTACGAATAGAGTGGAACCCTAGTATATTGCAGTCTAATATTGATGAAATTACTTGATTTGATGGAAATTAATTTACTTTACTTGGCAGTTTGATAATTGTTCTAAATCGAAACAACATGACAAATTTTCTTTGCTTTCAAGTTTGAAAAATAAACACTAAATCTCACGTAATTATCCTAATTAAACAAGGCGCAACTAAGAATTGAGTTGACACTTCTTTCAACGACAAAAAAGACAATATAAAAAACAACGCCATCTTCTCTATACATCATTAATTTTCTCTAAATCTAACCAAGTCTTGGAAAACATCTAACGCAGCATTTGAGACTTTTTTCCCATTGTCTTCATTTTTATTATCCCTCTTTTTATTTACTCATGAAATCAAAGAAAAAAAAAAGAAAGAGAAAATCGAAAAAAGAAAATAAAAAGAATTCCAGCTCGACACAATAGCAGTATTCGAACGAATTTATCTGTTCTGTGTTAGTTGTCATTGATTGGATGGCAACGGAAGACAAACGGCGTCCACTAGCGCCATCTGTTGGACAAAGAACCCATCGTCGCCTCCAATTCGGAAACACCCTCGAAGTAAAGAAAAACCCAGAAGTCGTTTCACTATTGGTGGACTCTAAGTTCTATATCTTTGTCCAAATGGCCAATTGGGAGGCTGCCATGGAATTCCAAGCTTTTGTCGAGGGATTTTTTAAGGGACTTTTTGTTTTTATCTGTTTCCCCTGCTACTACTTACTGAAATAAATAGAATGGGCATTTAACAGAGAGGAATTCTTGGTATTTCGACGGTAATTTCCTTCTTTTTCTTTTCCCTTAACGCATGAAAGTAGGGGAAAAAGTGGAATTGCTTAGCATAGTATTTCAATCCTTTATCAGATTTCTTTTCTCTTACACAGTCTTTTCTTCTCTTTCTTTTGACTAAAAGCTAAGTGTATCTTCTACCTAAAATGTTTTCAAACTAATGTGCGTCCATCGAGATTTCGTATATTATTTATTATACAATGTCAGTTCAAAAATATGTGTAGATGAATGTAGTGGTCTAGTGGTAGACTTCTGGTGCTAAAACGAAAGAATTTGGAAATGTGAGATTCGATTTGGCAAAAAATAGGATGCATGACCTTGAGCCTTATGCATATAAATACCGACAATAGACAAAAATTTCCTCGGCAATGTGGAAATTCGGGAAGAGTATGCCGTTTCAAACAGCATCCACGTTATCAGATTAAAGATCAAAATGATAAAGTTAAATCTGTTCATTAAAGAGGAATCTATATATATATATATATATATATATACATATAAATCAAATTTTATATTTAAATAAGGATTTGATTTTTTAAATTTATCTGTATAACTGTCTTTCCTGAAAAAACGCGATTTTATACTCACAAAAAAATTTATAACAAATACTGACATATGGCTCTACACGACTTGCATAAGCGTGTTAGACATGGAGTAGTGGTTAGGGCTTCAGATTCATATGCATTTTTAAATTTCGTACGTTGTTCTGCCTTATAAATTATTTCTATTGAATATTTTGGTTCTTAACGAATGTATTGTAAGTGTGTAGGGATGGGAAATATGACAAAAAGAGGAATGGAGCCCTGAAGACGATGATCACTGATTAAAACTAAAAAACACCAACCATTCCTTTTCTCAATACATTGTATTTCATTAACGTAACGAACATGTATATTGTTTGATCTCTTAAAAGTTAAAAGTAAAGTGAAAAATATAATATATTTTTTCCTAAAGTATACAAATGAAATAAAGAAAATCAATATTCATTTTGAAGACCAATTGAGTGTACGATATTTTTTCTCAGTCCATCTTTAGCCAACACAAATAAGCTCGATAGTTTCCCCACGCGAGAACATGCCACGTCTGAAAAACATTGTGTGCCCAAATCTAAGCCGCAAACAGACATCGTTTGGCCTCGCGACTTATTGATTGTCACTGCGAATGCGAATCTAATAGGAAATTGAACGCGCTTGTATTCGATTAGCACGTCTGTGAGAATCATTGGAATTCGTGGCAGCAAAACATTTTCGACTCGGAATTTACCATTCAAAATGGTGGCTTCGATAACATTTTTCATCAATTTTTAATGACCAATCGTGTGTCATTGCACAGCCATGGTGGGTTCAAATTCCAAAGTAAAATAACCGGAGATCCAACTTTCACTCGTAGAAGGTGTGGTGACATGCCTGACAAATCTAGTGAGTTCAAAAACTGTTGGATCATTTACAGCTTCGTTAGCAACTCAAACTCTATCGATCGATTTGTATGATACCAACTTGCCTGTCAACGACTACTGTATCTTGAAGTTTAAATCGTCGACGCCCACAATTTTTGATGCCAAAATGGCTCTTTCTGCCAGCCACGCATGATTTATGCATTATGTGCTTACATCGGGAAATATGCGGTCAATGAGAGCATTTTGCGAATCAACGATAGTGCAGAAATTAGTGGACAATTTTATGCTTCCAGAATTTTTATAGACAGCAACTTTTCCATCACCGATATCTAAAAATTAGTCCGAGAATGTGTCAGCACATGGATCTTGTAGCATTTGGACGCGCGTGTTTATTTTTAGCTTTACTTTTTCTACATTACGCCACAGTGGCGATGATTTCAAGCAAGTGTTGATCTCATCGTACGGTGAACGTGGATAGGAACACCCAAATTACCTAGCATTGTGAAATATACTTTAGGACCTATTCTCGTATCTACCAAATACACATAAAAAATTTCATGAAAATCTGTCAAGCCGTTTCGGGGGAGTTCGAACACAAACACCGTGACATGAGATTTTTATATATTAGATATAAATATATTTCGGCAACGGCTGTATTGACTTGGATCAAATTTTATATTTAGATACTGTTTTGCATTTTAACTTTATCTATGTAACTTTCTTTTAAAAAACGCGATCTTACACACGGCTGACAATGGGATATAGCGCCATCTCGTAAATTTTTGTGGCACTTGCATTGTTATCTTAGGATGATAGCCTGCTGGTGCCTCAAAATTTTGTGAAATGGGTCTGATGGATGTGAAATGTGGTAATACAGAAAAATATTCATATGTAATCTGTATTAGATTAGTGTCTAAATATTTTCTGCGAAAAAACATGATTTCAAAACTTTTTTAAAAAAACCAACTTCCAAGGGATTCTATATTATATATATACTAGCTGACCCGGCAAATGTTGTTCTGCCTTATAAATTATTTCTATTGAATATTTTGGTTCTTAACGAATGTATTGTAAGTGTGTAGGGATGGGAAATATGACAGAAAGAGAAATGGATCACAGTAGACGATGATCGCCAATAAAAACTAAAAAACACCAACCATTCATTTTCTTAATAGAATGTATTTCCTTAACGTAACGAACATATACATTATTTGATCTCTTAAAAGTTAAACGTAAAGTGAAAAAAATAATATATTTTCTGTCCTAAACTAATAAAAATGAAATAAAGAAAATCAACATTCATTTCGAAGACCAATTGAGTGTACGATATTTTTTCTTAATCCATCTTTAGCCATCACACATAGGCTCTATAGTTTCCCCACGCGAGAACATGCCACGTGTGAAAAACATGGTGTGCCCAAATCTAAGCCGCAAACAGACATCATTTGACCTTGCGACTTATTGATTGTCGCTGTGAATGCGAATCTAATAGGAAATTGCATTTGAATTCGATTGGCACGTCTGTGAGAATCATTGGAATTCGGGGCAGCAAGACATTTTCGACTCGGAATTTACCATTCAAAATGGTGGATTCGATAACGTTTTCATCAGTTTTTAATGACCAATCGCGTGTCATTGCACAGCCATGGTTCAAATTCCGAAGTAAAATAACTGGAGATCCAACTTTTACTCGTAGAAGGTGTGGTGACATGCCTGGTATATCCAGTGAGTTCAAAAACTCTGTTGGATCATTTACAGTTTCGTTAGCATCGCAAACTGTATCGACCAATTGGTATGATACCAAGTTGCCTGGCAAGGACTGCTGTATCTTGAAGTTTAAATCGTCGACGTCCACATTTTTCCTGCCAAAATGGCTCTTTCTTCCAGCCACGCATGATTTATGTGTTGTGTGCATGCATCGGGAAATATGCGGTCAATGAGAGCATTTTGAGAATCAACGATAGTGCAGAAATTAGTGGGCAATATTATGCATCAGGCAAATTTTCCATCTCCGATATCTAACAACTGGTCCGAGGCCTTTCGACTTATTGCAATTATAACTGGAGCAAAAAGAAGAAGGTTATCAGGATTTGGACTACAAGCTAGAATTCCAAAGAAAAAAAACCATATTTAAAATAAAAGCAACTCGGAAAACGAGTTAAGTGGGCAAAAGAACACATTAAATGGTCAGAAAATCAATGGAAGCAAGTAATCTGGAGCGATGAGACTAAAATATCGCTCTTTGGTAGTGATGGTAGAAAATACGTGAGACGTGGAGTAGGTGAAGCGCTTCATCCTGATTGCATTGAAGCAACTATAAAAACAACAACAAATGCCATGATTGGGGCATGTATGTCTGCAGATGGGTGGGCAAAATTCAAGTGATTGATGGCATCCTGAATAGCAAAAAATACATCGAAATTGTCCTGGAACCAAAATTGATACCTTCCATCAGGGATTTCTTCCCCAACAAAGCCCCATTTATTTTTCAGCAGGATTCAGCTCCATGCCACACAGCAAAAGTATGCAAAGCATGGTTTCAAAATAAAGGCATAGATGTATATCATGGCCAGTAAACAGCCCTGATCTCAATCCAATTGAAAATTTGTGGCGACGTTTGAAAATTCTTGTACGAAAAAAACGTCCATCCAATAAAAGACAACTTATTGAATCTATAATTGATTCTTGGCATCATGTGATTAAGAAAGATGAACTCCAAACACTCGTTCACTCGATGAAAAGACGCTGTGAAACTGTCTTAAAAAATAAGGGTTATCCTACTAAGTATTGATTGTGTAAGTATCACTTTAAAAAAATGCAAATCTAAGATTGATCTTACTAAAATGAGCGTAACCGTTTTTGTAATACAGATATTGTAATACTGTTTTTGTTATTAAATTCTACATTAAATTACCTTCAATTTGATATATAAACATTTTTATTTAAGGGAAAATTAATATATTCTACAAGCACGCAAAGTTGAAAAACATGAAACTTTCAAAAAAATGTCCTTTTTTTGGCCACCACAGTATATATATATACGGAACATTAATTAATTCGAAACGAACGCATTTGGAGAATATTCTTTGACAAGGTTACAGTTAAGTTTCTTTGCACTGAAGATTTATCGTATCCACCGACACGTGTAATGAGTGAATATTATAGAATTATTAATTAACACTCCCAAACACACACAAAGAAAAAACAGGAAACCCAGTTAATCATATTTTTAAGACCATCTTATTTAAAATCAAGTGATTTTACAAACTTTCACTTGCACTAAAAATTTTTAAAATATTTTAAACATTTTTTGTATTTTATTTCTGGATGTTTAGTTTTGGTATTTATGTTTGGGGTTTCATCGACAATGTACCACCATCAGATTAATTACCAGATCAGAACAAAATACCCTTTCTCCAGTCCAGTCAGTCCATCAGAAGACAAAAGCTGAAAGAATTTACTGCACGACAGTGCCGGACAACCGTAGGTACATTAATTTGTACAACTCGCAATATCGGACAGCTCGCTCCCTGACCCGTATTCATTTATCAGGTGTTAGCCTGACAGCGACAACTCCGGTCCGTTGACCGGGCCCTTCTACATGAATGACCGCAGGCCAAGCGTTTCTTAACTAATGTACTGGAGGCAACCTTTCGGACTGTCGGTCACAGGCGCAGACGATATTTCCGAGTTTTCCCGACGAGGGAGGAGGGCTAATCTGGGATAGAACGGCACTGCCTGCCTTTTCCTGGAATGCAGCAAGACGATTCATTTCCTGGGATTAGGGTGGTCGCGATTCAGTTGATCTGACGACCACTCGCTGTCGATTTATGAGCTTCCTTCGTGTTTGGATTTCAAGGCAGGCACTGACGGATGGGAACTGCAAGTGTTACTTTTAAATATTCAGATGCCGTAGTATTTCGGTGCTGTTAGTGTTTCCATGTATTAGAAAGTTTGAAGGGTGAGATAATTTTCTCAATGTTCAATAGATGGCACCAGTGTAAATTCCGGTGGACTAAAGAAATGGATATGATCTGTATATGTAAATATGAATTAAACTTGAGATTATGGAAGAATTAAATCTCTAAATATCCTTTAAAAAGGAAGATTTGAATTTTGAAAAACTTGGTAATGCTTTTATCTTTTTATTTTCTCGTATAAGGAGTACAAGAAGGGAAAGTATGGTAATAGATTTTGCCGAATCTCCAAGTTTCATATTTTCCTGAACCCTCCCCCCCCCAAAAAAAAATGTTTTTGGAATTATATACGTTTGTAGTTTTATCTATCTATGAATACAATACTCAATCAGTTTAGCTAAAAACACTTTGGTTAAACTGATGAAATTTGATATACAGCTTTCACACCACATTTGATATTTCTATAAAGTTTTAAATGAATCCACTCACAAGTAGTCCATCTGTCTGACTGTTCAAGTAAACAGAATAGTTACAAAAAATATAGAGCTATATTAATAAAATTAGAAACGTAGAATTAACATCTAAAATGTAAATATTTGTCTAATTTTGAATCAAATCTGGCAAACAACTGTCTGTTTGCCGGCCTGTACTTTGAATGCATGCAAATGTGAGAATTCAAAGACACAATGATTAAATAAATAAAATTTTATATATAATCTTGTGATAAATATTGAAGCTATGTGCATGATTCTGCTATTAATCGATGGGAAAACAAGTGTCCAAAATACATATCCGGTATTTTTTTATTGTATTGCGAAGCCCAAAGGATATTTGAAATGGATATTTGAATATAAATTATCGATGTTTCATTATTATTATTCACGAATGCCATGCGTTGGGTGTATGTATGTGGTTGTGCATGTCAAATTAATGCAGAGCAATCAAATTTCGCATAAAAATACTTTAGAAAGTGAGAATTTGGTCTTTGGGGCAATTTATTGAAATCCTTATTATAATTTTAGTTTATTAAAAATCAAACGGGATTTTGGCGTTTTTTGCGTTATAACTCCCAAAAATACATATTATTCACATTTTTTTCACTATTTTAAAATTAATAAAATTGCCTTTATAGATATCCGTTTTATAAAGTTTTTTTTTTTTTTAAATTTCGGCACTTTTAATTTTGGCACAGAAATATTTCAGAGAATATTAGGCTTGCTTGGAGAGGGTATTTTTTTTTAAATTTTTAACTTATCAAAAATGGAGTGAAATTTTGTTGTATTCAAAAAACTATTACTATGCTAAACTGATTTTTAGGACATTTTAAAAGTTGCATTTTTAGTGATCTTTAGTTTGATTGTCTTGCAACTGTCAACAACTGTTTCCAGAATTTTGGCAATTTTTTTTTTAAAAATTGTATAATTTTTAACAATAGATTTCATTGTTGCAACGAAATTCGAGCCGTTTTTATTGAATATTTTTTTTATTGTTAAAATCTTAGGACGAAATATTCTGGCTATTATCTGTGCAGTTTACTTGGAAAATTAGCAAGCAAAATTATATTGCCACAAAAGACAGCGAGCTATTTGAAGTAGATTAAACTACCGATTATTGAAATAATTAAAATATTGAGCATTATATAATTATTGTACATTTTCATGACATTTTAATATCGCAGGATTCGATCCCATGAAATAGGCGCATGTACATAATAAAAGAAGAAGTGTAAGATTAATAAAGTAATATGCCTTTAATGTTTGTTACAATTAAATGCTTAAAAATACTTTTTAAGGCAATCATGAGCGTAAAGTTGATGATGTATAAGATATTTAATTGAAACTAAACACGATCAACTAGTCGTCAAAGGCTGTTAGTTTATTAAATATAATTCCTATTACATTATAATATATTTACAAATAAGTAAAAGCTGGCATTCGAGCAATAAAGTAAATATGTTTTCATGCCAAAAATATAAGAAACAGAGCTCAAGAGATTGTATCGTTTATTATTATTATATGCTATTATTTATAATATCTATTTACTGCGCTTGCATTTTTATTGTTCTCTATAAAATTCATTGAGACTATCTTTTGATTTTGATGACAAATATAAAAAAAATTCTATATATCTAAGATTTTTTAAACCTGATCAAATCTTCTAAAAATAATATTCTATAAACAACAATCATTTTAAAACTACGATAACCTTCATCTTTTTAAAATAAATCTCACCAAAAAAATTTATATATATCTATATATATATTTGGACGTACCATCATAAAAAAGAATCTTTTTCAAGCAAGGGATTCTAAAGCAATCGGAAGTTTTCAAGCATTCCTAGGTTTTCAAATAGTCTTTTGTGGAGATAAATTCTCTTTTTGTACACATGAATGCACATTTATGGAATTTACTTTTAGTATTCCATTCAAATGTCAGTCACTAAACGATAACAATTAATTCGTTCAGAAGAAAAAGAGGAAATCTTCTTAGAAAATAATAAAACGGTTCTTTGGTTCGAGATAAATATTATTTCACCAGAAAGGAGAAAACAAAATCGTTTGCTGAATAAAAATATGAATAAAATTACTTGTCAGAAATAGATATACATGGTTATAATAAAAGGATGAAATTGATATATTATTTGCATTGTGTGTGATATTATTGCCTGGGTTCTTCGAGTAGAATAAAAGAAAAAAACTAATTTATTTCTAGATCGAGATGTTGTAGCTGTTGTAAATTAATCTAAAAGTGTATGTCTAGATATAAATTAGACTATAGAGTTTCTACAAAATTCTAGCAATTAAGTTTGTATGGTAGATTTTACTTCCTTTTTGTAATCATTAACAACATATTTTATTGAGCTTCACATACTTTGTTTCATTTATACTGATATTTATTTATTACTAACAAAAGTTATATGTATGGCCAATGATAATAATTATCAATCTTAATGATGTTTTTCTTATTTTAATATGCTCTTTGCATCGAATTCTCTTATCGAAGATGAAAGATTCATCTTATTAGTGAATATTATTTGTCAAAATATTGCAATTATTCGTATTTAAAGCTCGGATCTTCATAAATATGTAGAAACTGCAAAACAATGCAAGGCATTTAGAATTTAGTCAACTTCTATTAAATAACATAAAAGGAGTAATGAATCGGCTTTATATGTTTAAATGAAACAACGAAAATTCATAATATTCTTATGTTCTCCCTAAACAGAGAACATATTATTAAATAAGAATACATTATACACATCTTGAATGTAAGTATCTGAATTTTCTTTGTTTTTTTTTTAATTTCTTTAGTAACCTTTAAAAATTTAACCTTGATATTTTGATAAATTCCTTGGCTTTAAATCAAAGTGTTTTTGTAAATTATTGTATGAGCAGCAAAAAAATATAGTCAGTTAAATAGACTAAAAATGGTACATGGTAGTTTTTCAAAATGAAATATCTTTTCCAAAATTGTGTTTTGGAAAATATACAAAATTTTCTTTATTGAACTATCAATTCTATAAATAAGACGGTCCATTGAAAAAAATTTCGGTTGTAGTCGTTTAAAAGAATTGATTTATTTGGGGGTGGGTTTTCATAACATTTGTTTAGTGTTTTTTTAAACCTATGCTCAAGTGATATTCATATTCTAAAACATATAAAGTGTTGGATTACTTTATACATAGTTTTAATGCTTAAGCTGATTTTAAAATTTAGAAGTGAATTCAGAGTGAAAACATCGAATCTCATATAATTGTGAAAAAATTTATCAAATTCTCTTAGTGTTTGTTACGTTATAAATATGAAAATGTAATATCACATCCAAATTCCTCATATAAGTTGCGTAAATAATTCTTGGAATTCTTCCTCCATAACTGTTAACAATGAAAGAAATTCAAGCGATTAAATATTTAAAGGGAAAAAAAGGAAACAGGTTAAATATCATTATAACAAAGGAATTTATTGGAAAAAAATATAAAGAAACTTTTTCTAAAAAACAATATCAAAATTCAGACATAGTAATATTTTTAAAAATATCAGCTTTTAATATTTAACATGTTGGAAAAAATGAGTGTGATGTAGAAATTAATAGAACAGAATATTAGTAAATAGTAGAATAGCAAGAAAAAATGCCAATATCTCGCTTAATTTTTAATTAATTAAAATTTGAAAAAATCCAAAACGCACATTTCTTCTCCCAAAAATAATTTTTTTTCCATATTTAGTAACTTAAGCTCACACGATCTGCCTGTAGACCGCTATCATACATGCAAACATTTACGCTTTCTTATTTAATATTAGTAGAGATAAGAATAAGAATTAGTTGAGATAAGAATTAGCAATTGCTTCAAAAATATTTTTTAAATATTTTTTTCTCTTCGATTTAACACTTTTCTAAACAGGAGGGGAAATGACTTGATATAAGAATTGATTTTATCATTAATGATTCTATTGTACGGAGATAAAACAAATATGAAGTTATTTTTATATGAGTGCTAATTGAAAAAAATCAATATGCTGGAATCTAAGGAGATGATTCACTATCAAATACTTGTGAAACTATTGTTATTTATTAGCTATAAATTGAGTAGGAAGCCTTCAAGATCAACGCAAACACAACTAACAAACAACATACAGGGTGTCTGAGAAATGTTGGATAAATTACAAAATTATGTTAAAACAAAAGAAACATTAGAAATGTTAAGGTAATAAAATTGTATAATTTAGATAAAAATTTGCATTTTTTTGAAATTTTAAAAAATATGTACATTTTTGTATCCTGTGATATCTTTATTTTGTCTCTATGTCAATTAGAAGCTAAGTTATAGCAAACTATTGAGTGAAAGTGATAATTATTTACATTCTTTTAAAATCGTTAAATGTATATCCTGAAAAACGAGTTTTTTCATAATTCTGCTATACGCGTATCGTCATATTTCAAAAAATAATGAAGATGCCGTAATGAAATTTATAATTAGTGCTCGTATTGTATTATACAGAATGTAATGAACAGTGGATTTGATACTGAATGCTCTATAATTAAAGTTATGATTGCTTAATTATTGAAAAAAATTCCAAAACTTCATGAATAATTTTATATACTATACACAAAAATTTTATTTTTGAATACGATTCTTAGATAATGTTATTTACTCTCTAAGATATGCAACACATGCATTTTTACAAAGGAAAATGAAAAACTGTAACAACTTTGTTCTCTAGAAAAATCCTAGTTTTTGTAAATAAATGCTAAAATATGCATTAAAATACGCTTTTTCTTGGAAAAGCTACATATATATTTAAATAGTTTCACTTTTATTGATAACTTTATCCTTATATTAATAAAAGAAACATCATATACACATTAAAATATTTGTTTGTTTCTTGAAAAATGCCCTCCGAACCTAGTCGGATATCTTAAGTTAATAAATCTCAAAATAAAATTCTTTGATTACCCAGAGTATATGTAAATGATATTCAATTTCTTCCTATGCATTTGCAAGAATTTGAGGAGTTCTAAATGCAATAGCAGTTACAATATGCTGTTTTAAACCTCAAATTACTGTAAAGAATTGCAAATAATGTACAATCATTTCAAAGTCAGGCATTATATATATATATATATATATAGATATATATATATATATATAACTTGATATTTGCATGATTTGACTACTGAGTGAAGTTTTCTCATTAATTCATCGTCACGCCATACATAGCGCCATCTATCGAATTTTGACAATTAAACTGTTGCACTACAAACTTTATGAGCTATGTTAATACTAAGTAGAATCGAATAAAAACCATTGTTCTACCTAGATACATTGTTTTTTTTGCATAATTTTTAATATAAGAATTTTGTAATATGTTCAAGTATCCTGAATGTAAATGGCTGTGATTTATTAACTTTGCCACAATTCTATCATACATTTTTAATTTTTTGAATCTGTGACCTATTGTTTTACTAAATATGACACTTGTTCTAATGAAGTATAACATCCTTATACTATATTTTTTAAAAGATCGAAACAAGCTGAACAAAAACTTTTCTAAACAAATGAATCCTTATAATCACCTTTAGATAGAACAGATTGTCCTTAAATCTTCGTCATGCCATACATAGCGCCATCTATCGGATTCTAAGAATTAGCAATGTTCCAAAACAAACTTTATTAGCCATGTTAATACTAAGTAGCATCGAAGAAAACTCATTCTTTCTAACTGAATTTTGATATGATTTTGTAATATGTTCAAGAACCCTGTAATAAAGGGCTGTGATTTATTAACTTTGCCACAATTCTACCATACATTTAATTTTTTGAATCTATGATCTATTGTTTTACTATGACACTTATTCTAATGAAGTATAATATCCTTATAAAATATTTTTAAAAAAGATTGAAACAAGCTGAACAAAAACCTTTCTAAACGAATGAGCCCATCTTGCTACGAATGAACTGAATTACGTTTAGACTGAATAGATTTTCATTTAGTGTTCTTCATTCGTGGCAGGTATCAAATGTTTACCACTGAAAACCATTGAACTACGTTTAACCGAAACTGAATTTCTATCTTCACTTTCATTTATAACATGATAAGCCACCACCTAAACAAGACACATATTTTCTAAAGCAATTTATCCTTTTACTGCTTTATGGCACAAAACAGAGCTAGAGAAGACCATCTTCCCCCACCTTGTCAGACCAATTTACCATTTCACACGAGTCGCTGTCTCCTCCAATATCACCAATGGTCCATACAAAGGACCTACCCACAGCAGAAAATCCCTAGCAGTGGGGGGGGGGGGGAGTGAGCGGTGTCAGAGTCGAAATAATCCCTAATCTCTAATATGACGAAAATAAACCCTTAAGAGGACACGTCTGCCTCTTTTTTCACTCAGGTGGAACTCACAGAAAAGATCCCAGATCTTTGTCCTCTTTTGATGTCCTTCTTGCATTTTTTTCTGACAAACCGAACAGACTTTTGCTTTTAAGAGAGTACCTTTTAGTGGTGAGGAGGAGTTAGTGACCTCGTGTCTGTCCATCTGGTGTTGCGCCATCCCCTTGATGGACGAAAGTGTGGTATCTGTCAGGGGTTGTCGTCTGCAAATGGGGGTTATGATGGCCACTTAAAAGCACTATTGATTGATGGATGGATAAGAGTGTGGAGCATTTTCTGAGATACTTGTATCATTGTTTCAAATAAGCTGATATTTGAAGAAAATGGGCTACTCTTTTTCTTTTCTTTTTTTGATAAATGTTTAGCTAATATTGGAATAATTACAGTGGAGCTTGGCTAATTCAGTATTGAAGGAATCAAAGAAAAATCCAGAACTATTCAAATATTCGAAATGATTAAATAATTCGAATGAGTTTAGAAATGAATAGAGAGATATAAAATTTTTAAAAAATAGAAATTTAAGCTTTAAAATCGGAAAAAAATCTAGTTTTAATATTTAACAGTTAAAATAAACTATGCATAAGAAATACATATATAGAAAGAAATTTCAGTAAATGAAATGGTAAAAGCAATCATTCTTTAGGAAATAAAAATTTTTATACACAAGTAATTAAATACAGAATTTCATTCTAAAATTCAACTGGCAAGTTTATCCAGATTTTTAGTATCGTACTTATAGGCAGGTAGAAATGATTTTAAAAAGAGAAATTTCGGACTCATAGAATTCTAAAACATTAAAACTTATTTAAATCTAGTATGTTTATATCAAGCATGTTTATTATCAATTATAAATATTGAATAATATATTCTTTAAAGTCTTCACTTGTTTTTTTTTCATAATTATAATATTTTTTTCATTTTATACTTCAAATACTGAAAATAAAAATGAACAAACCATAATAATTCAAAAATGGGAATGAAATTAGATTGTGCAAAAATTATATACTTTATATCTCATGATGACATTTCGCTTTGTGGGTTGTAATCTAGTTTATTCCAGCTTTCTAACCGACCACTATTTTTTCTATCATATGTAAATTTTATTTGGCAACTGTAACTATTTGTTCACTCTTTCTAACAGAGTCCTATTTTTTCTATCATATATAAATGTTATTTGGCAACTGTAACTATTTGTTCATTCTTTCAAACATAGTCCTATCTTTTCTGCCATATATAAATGTTATTTGGCAACTGTAACTATTTGCTCATCCTTTCTAACAGAGTCCTATTTTACTGTCATATGTAAATGCTATTTGGCAACTGTAACTGTTCATGTGTGCCTTTATATTCATTTTCATTATCAGCTGCACATATCTCGAATCTTTCTGCACATTCTTTCGAATCTTCTGCACATTCTTTAATGTTCTTCAGTATTTATTCTCAAAATAAAATTGTTTATATGCTACTTCAAATGTGTCTGCCACAAAAGCATCTTTGACTTAGTGACTGGGTATAGTAAAACTCTCACTAGGGTAATTAAATTCTACAATAATCTGAAAGCTTGAAAAAACTTGCATAATTAACAGCAGCGCTTACAATCTTTAGAAATCTTTGAAAGGTGAAAGCAACACTATTTGGTATTTCATAAGAAAAGATACAGCCGACAAAAGACAGAGAAAAACAATTTCGTCTCAGATTACTTTAATTAAATCTTTAATGATTTACGAAATTAATACCCCTAAATGGTGTTTTGTTAATTAGATACCAGAAATACTTTCAGTTTCTTCTCCTATTTTTCGATAAGAGATCAAGACGCTGCATTAAATTTCCCATTCTTAGTAAATAAAGTAGGAAAGATTTAAATGATACAACTGCGTGAATACTCATGTTTCATATGAATTATATGCTAAATTTATTCGTTTATTAGTTATAGATTTTTAATGGGACAGAGAACTTTGAAATAAATCAAAATAGAAGCAAATATGATATTTTATTATTATCATTTCATTACCAAAAATATACGTTTATGTTTAATTAAAATAGTTTCATAACATGTATTGTTCAATAAAATGAATATTTGGAAGGCCTAGAGAGAGAAAAAAAAATAAATTTTAAAAACTTTTCATAAAATGATATTGTAATTAGATTTAAACAACTCTGAAATGTTCCAAGTGTCTTAATTTTTGAGAAAATTAAATAGAATTGATAATAAAAATTTCGGTTAAATATTAAAGGAAAATAAGGTATGCATTTTATATTTCGAGATTTTTTTTAGGTATTTAAAAATCCATTTTAGTTCAGAAAAAAAATAAAATTCTTATGAAAATTCAGTAAGTATTCTTAGAAATATTTCTAAAAAATAAACATTTAATTAGAATCACAAATTCATACAGTCTTGTTTCAAACAAATTTAGATAGGTTAATAAGGAAAAATAATAGAAGAAATTAAAGTTATGTCACCTGGAATATTTTAAAATATTTAAAAAATACATAACTTTAAATTTTTTTAGAAATAATATATTTCGTTTTAAAAAGTTTTTCAAGAAATTTGGTGTATTTATATTTTAATACATACGCATAAGAAATCACATGACCCTAAGTGAATAATTCAAAAAGTGCCCGTTTTCTTAATATTGCAAAAAAATTTCGACAGTTTAAATTTAACTAAAACATTCTTAATTTTTATTAAATATCAAGTCGAGATTTTTTAAAACTAGATTGTAATTGTAGGTAAATACTATATTTTAAAGCAATAATTTATATATTATAATTTGATTATAAACTATTCCTTAAAGGCTGGGCTTATATTATTTATACACAAATTATATCAAAACATGCTTACATTTTCATGGGACATCTGCATTAGCATGAAAGGGAAATCTTATGCTGAAAGCTAATCGTCATTCTTATGGTCTGACTGCACTCTTTCAAATTCCTTTTATTCTCCCAAATAGAAATTTCTTCTCAAATTTAAGATAAGCATAATTTTCCTAAATAGCTGAATAAATAATATTGGATATTGTAATAATTTGAATTATTATCTCGATATGAGCTGCTGTGTTGTAACAAATACTTGAACTATCTCAAGCAATGCATTCTGTGATTTAAAAGAAATCTGTTGTTGCTTATTAATCAGATTTTATTACCATTCAGCTTTTAAAAGATATTATTTGGCATTATAAATCCCTAAAAGATAAATATTTCAATATTTTTAGTTCTTTTAATGTTGAAAATGCAATTTAAAAGTGGATTTTTTTTATTTTGCTTTTTAAAAATTTTGTACCAAAATAGAATGTTATACTTTTTTATATCTTAGTATAACTGTTAAATCCTGATTCAATTTTTCTACTTTGTGACTAAAAACCAATAATTTATATGTTCAGCAACGTATTTTTCCTGAACTCTTGGTCATGGAGCTGCTTGAACCTGAAGCTGTAATAGTATTAAGAAGTATCTTATACTCTCGCTAACAAACTGAACATCTAGAGAGGTCAGAGATTGCCCTACATTAAGATAAAATTTATAATCATCTGATCTTATTTTTATACAATGAGACTCTTGGAGAGAAAAGCATTGTTACGAATTTGTGATATTGCTTTCCCGCGCAACTAATTACATAGTAAGGAAGAGAGTTATATAGAATACCAAGTAAGAAAAAAACTAAGGAAGTGAGCAAACGCGAGAGCCTTATAGGAAAAGAGTTCAACAATTCATCAGTACACGTGCGAGCAACAACTCGTTTGTAAACAACCGCAGCAACACAAAACGTTCAGAGAGAACTCGGTGGAGATCAACAGCTCAAAAAGAAAATTCACACGACTACTACTCCCATATGTGCTCCTCCATTTTTTTAGCTCCCATGACAAGGCATCAAAACGTTGAGAAAGAACTTGTATCCTGGTTTCTGATAGAGATATTACCAAAAAATATTTAAGGACCTTTATTTTTGTTATCATTTTGGTCTATAAATTTGTCGCTGAGCTTATCATTCAGCATCCGTTAGAGCTATCTGTAAAATTCTCTTTCTTACTACGTGAATAAGTTTGCAAAGAAGAAATATTACAGATTAAAAACTAGCAGCTCCCTTCTTCAAAAATATCCCTAATAAATTAATTACGCACTTTCCAAGCATAACTAACCAGATATAATGCTATATTTTATCTTGGAAGTATAATATTAAATACTACTTTCTTGAATTGTGGTAAGATATAGTACATCAAATTTGAATGGCACGGTTAAATTAATGTTATTTCTTGAATGGGTGAACTGCTGTTCATCGAAGGTGGCTGATAAAATATTAATATTTTCCAAAAAATATTTTCCAAACTCATAGCTATCTTTTCTGAAAGAAACAAGTAAGATAATATAACATTCTTATCTGTATAAAACATTGTTATCAATTCAGAAAAAAATTAATAAAGGAAAATAGTATCGAAATATCTCTTAACAAAATGTAAAGGCAAAAGTCTTATAATTAAAATACGTTTCTTTAGATTTAAAGAAAGTAAGAACGATATTTGAAAAAAAAAATTCTTTCAAATATCGTCTGAATTCGAAAAACAAGAAAATTTTGCTAGTAATACGTTGAAACAATCAAGTGACCTTTAACCTTTTCTTTCACTTCTTGTTCATTTATAATGCTTAAAATTTATTCGATAAAACTTTCGAAAGATTTAAGAGTTCCTCGAGGCAATGAAATAAATTACAGTTCTTTCAGAAATGAAGGAATAGCTCAGGCGAGAGAAATGGCGGTGAAAAAAAATTCTAAAAACGGAAAAAAGGAAGAATTTTAAATAATGGAGCTTGGCTCATCTATCAATTATAACACATTATTATAAGAAGGGAAAAATAAATTCTTTAAGCTCGCAAAAATACAATGAATTCATCGTCTTTAACTGAATAGAATATAATTGAGTATTTATTTTGAGATACAAAGAACTCCGCTTTTGTTAAGAATTTTATCAATGGAAGTTTTCTTAAATTCCGATCGAAGAAGGTCGCTGTATTCACCATTTAAAAAAATGTAACAAAAAGAAATGAAAATAAAATAAAGAATAGTTTTCTGTCAATTCTAACGATAAATACAGTAAGAAATTAAATGAATAGAATAATTTGCATTAAAACGTAAGGAAATAGATAAACAAAAGAAGTGGATAAATAATTTTCGATAAAAATTTAAATAAATATTTAATTCGGTGGTATATATAGAAATATTTTGGAAGTCAGGAAATGATTTAACATTTCTGAACTGGAGCTTTGAATATTAAATTTGATTATTTGATCAATATAACTCGATATAATTTCTCGCCATTGCATTTTATGTATTGAAATACAAAGTGCAAAGAAATAGGATAATTAATACGATATATATATATATATAAGCATAATTTTTGAAGTAGAATCGTGGTCGAAGACGGGGAAGACACTCTGAATTTTTAACTTCGCTTTATTTCATCCCGGGAGACATGTTTTATGTACATGCATAAGCGACGAGCACATCACCTATAACGACTCAAGAGAAATGAGGAAAAACTTAAAAAGAGGGAAAATATTTTCCCCAGTGCTTATATACTGTGAGATTTTGGTAAGGATTTCCTACACATGTCGAATTTAGGTAAGGGAATTAAAGGGATCTTTTAAAAGAATTTGTTTAGGTCAGCAATTTTTTATCCCCTCACTCGGAGCGTCGGAAAAGCTGAAGAGAGCATTTTTAGGGAGCTTTCTGTTGCATTAATTAAATAGTGAAAGTGGAATGGGATCAGGAAATAAGAGAATATTTTAGAATGAAGTTAATATGTGCAAAATTAAGCTAATATATATATATATATATATATATATTAAAGCAAAATAATTGGCAGATTGATAAAAGCAAAATAAATTGATAGCTATTCTCCATTTAATAAAGATAAAAAAAATTTAACTTTTCTAGAGATAGTTACTTACACAGATTCAATATTTAAAATATGTTTGAACCCTGAAATGTAGGGTGGTCACAATGTCCTTAGCTGATCACAAAAAATATTATGATAGTTCTAAAAAATACTATCATAGTTTGGCATATGGTTGCATTGATATAAGGTAAGGGCTTAAATAAAGTTTTAATAAAAACCACTCACATTCACTGCTAAATTTCAATAAGACCACTTACATTCACTACTGAATTTCAATGAGAGCTCCAAGAATGTCAAGGAAATGTTCCAATTTTCGCAAAGTATTTTCCATCATTTCAGCTGTCATACTAGATACAGGATCTAGGATCCTAACTTTGAGTGTACAAATATCTTCATTTGGCATTACAAAACACTTTGTCCTATATATAATTCCCAAAATAAAATTAAACTGTAATGTCCAATTTGAATTCATGGCACTAAAAAATGCATTGAACTTTTTTTTTCGTTGATGCCATTTTAATAACAATTGAATCAAAAATTATTATTTCTACATTAATAGAACTACCCCTTGGAGTACAGAAAAAGTAAGAATATGACAATTCTATAGTAAACGCTTTACCATATTATGAATATTCAATAATACTTTAATAATATTTTTTCTAATCACAGAAAACTTTCTTAAGCACATTGTATTTTCATACTTGCTTAAATTTACTTCTGAAATATTTATATGTGATTCAATTGCCATTTAAAGACAATTATCCAAATGTAGGCTGCAAATTAAAGAAACTGTGCAGATCAGACTTTTTTTTGTGATAAACTGGAGAGAGGTAAACTGAGGAAGAGAAGAAACTATTTCCCACTCCATCATGCCGATTTATTTCATACAGGTGTTTCTAGGGTAAAAAGCCAAACTATTTTTTGTTCTTTGTCGGGCAGATGTGAATAGGACTTTTGACCATTAATCATCAAACCAATGTCCAGTAGCTTCAGTCAAGGGTTCGTGTTGAGACACTACAGGACACTTGATGTCATCTGTTACCATAATTAGGCATTCAAAATATGTATTTCTACTTGCAAATTAACATAAGACGACTACCATCCTAATATATAGTTTGTAAGAGGTGTTTCGGAAAGGAATCAAAACGCCAGTAAAATTTCAAATGGAAATATAAGACAAAACGAAATTGGGTAAAATTTAATGGAATTTGGAGAGAGAAAAAAAATCCTATAAAACCAAAGTTTTGACAATAGCTATCAAGAAAGATACACAGAATATGATGCTAAACAAAGATAACAAATGCATGAAGAAAACTGACGAATGCCATGTGTTTGTTTAGGTCAGGAATTAGGTGATCCAAGGAAGCAAAATCAGTGGAATAGTACATACAAGTAAATTGGATGCGTTGTTTAAAAAATTGGTGAAAATATTTATGAACCAATTTGTTCCCTTATTGAAAATAGCACCAGTAGGCCACGAATTGACTATTGAATGTGAAGAAAAGTTTTCACACCTGGTAGTATCATTCATAATAGTTTTACAACAGCTTTGAAATAACATGTATTAGATACACATTATTTCTTCAATTTATCAAGCAAATTTTACACTTCTAAGCAGCACAACATTCTATTATAAACTATATTATCAGTATACAGCGAAAAAATGAATAAGACAAAATAAAAACCACTGGTAATTTGTCTCACCAAAACTTTCTCGCATACTTTAATAAAAGTGTTATCCCACAGAATGCCTTGCACGGCAGTGGTGCACAATAGTTACGAAATATTAACCTTTGGCGTAAATTTTGCATTTTTACCGAATCTACTATGTCATCCATGGTGAGTTTTTTGGCGATTAATCTTAATATCGTATTTGTGTTTTAGAAGCGTTTTATCCAACCAAATGAAATAAATATTTGTTACAAAGCTAAACTTGTAATTTACAAAATCCTATCCCAAATTTAATATATTTCATTGCGGTTTTAATTTATTGTGTTTATATGTTTCTTAGAATGCATACCTAAGAACCCCTCATTGGATTTGACTCAGAATTTTATGGATGTCTATTCTATAGATATTAAATATGTGTACCCTTTTTTTTCCATCTAGCATTCTCGGTTTTGTAATCATCATGTTAACTTCTATTAGAACAGACGAACGACAGACTTCCTCTGAATGGATATGGCTCAAAATTTGATAGAATTCTACAGATTTGAAGTAAAGATCTTATACTAAATTTCATCCGTGTAATTCAAAGAGTTTTGGAGCTGATTTATCACAGACAGACATGAAGACAGACAGATATTTTCCAAAAAGTGTTTTTCGAACTCAGGGAGGTTTGAAATATCGAAATTCATCAAAATTTGGAGTTCGAATTTTTGGACGATTACTATACTTTTTCGTATCTTTTAACTACGTATACGAGAAAGTCAAAATGAGTTGATAATCTTGTAATTGATAACATTTTATTTTTATTACAAATAAAGAAATTTGCACATGAATTTTGGGCAGCTTATATAGCGTATAGATCATATATTGATATGCTTATTTTTTTTCTGTAACAGAGAGGGAATTTTGAAGCAGCAAAAACATTTTAACTTATTTCTTTCTTTTGATTTGATCGCTTTTAGCTTATATTTAGGATATGTCCCCATCGGGGTGCAGAAAGTTATGTAATGATAATGCTACCATAATGTATATTAGTTCTAATGGCATTGAAAAGTCGACACAGAATAGAAAGCATAGACATTTATTGGAATTAATCTCAAAGACTACAATGCTAATAATTTAAATATACGCAAACTCTTGATTATAGTTCTAAATTTGATTATAATACAAACATGCAACAAAAAGTATTTTTCAGCTAATAAAATAAATACTAGTCTCTGAAGCTGGACAATGTCATTGCAACGAAGAGGGAAAATTAACTATAAGGCCAAGAGCGAAGTCCAAATTCACTTTGTATAACTTTGGCAGATTTCTACCTCCAAGCTCTATCGTCATCTCTTTTTCTGTTCAATATTTTCTCTACTTTTCCTAATCAATCTTGGAATGATACCAGGATCTAACGGTACAATACTGACTTATCGTCGCTAATTAGCTTATGTAAACCTGTTCATAAATATTTAGCTATCATAATACCATATTTTAAGTAATATTAACATTAACATATACTAAGCCAATAGATTATCAAGTATGCAACTGAATATTGTTTCGTATTGTATTGCGCTATTGCATCCTTTTGCATCCTAAGCCAAGCTATCGTGTAGGATCCAACTGAATATTGTTTCATATTGCACTGCCCTGTTGTTGTTTCTAATGGCACTTATCATAGACAAGCCCACTTACTTTAGAAGTAAGTGATTTTTTTAAGCCAAGGATGCGTCTCTTGTTTTTTCAGTAGCGCCACCTGGTCCCAAGAGTACGACTTAGCTACACACGTCACAACCCTTTTTATGGGGCGGACTTCATTCATGCAGTTCATTCGCTCATCCACAGATCGTAATTTAGACCTGAATCAGAAAACGATCACCCCTTATCCAGTACCCCCAATGGTATTATTCTCGACTTGGAGGACTTTGTGACCACGATAGATTTATACGTGCGCCAGCCACCACACACACGGAGAGTCTTCGGCCGGTGGAGTTCGAACTCGCAATTCAAGGTACGCGAATCCAACGCCCTACCAATCAGGCTATCCCGGCCCGCTATTACTCCTAGGCCAATCTATCGTCTAGTATCCAACTGAATATTGTTTCATATTGTGTTGAACTATTGCAATCTTTTGCATCCTAAGCCAGTCTATTATCTAGTATCGAACTGAATGTTATTTCGTATTGTATTGTGCTATTGCAACCTTATTTTTCTGTAAGGTGCACAATAAATAAAATCATGGTGGAAAATCTGATGTGAAGCACGAGGTCATAAGTGGGTTTCATTTCATAATGTAAACAGAATACTAATAAAATAGTTAATCTTTAACTTATTTTTTTAAAGTTGTTAACATATATATATTCTTGTGCCTATATGTAACAGAAAAGTCTATTCAATAATTTTTAGTCTATTTAATACATCTTTCTTCTATCTAAAGTCATTCAAACAAAATTTCTTTTTGTTTTTATTCTTTATCAGTTTTAACTTGGAGTAATTTGTGCATTAAAAAGACCCCACTTTGTAAAAATAAAAAAAGGATAATAAAGAAATTCTTTCTACAAACTCTATTCCATGTTATGAAAACTTCTCCTAAAAAAAGCAATTCTTTTTTCCCTGGTACCTCATCTAAGCCCTGAAAATAATAAAAGTTAAATTAATCACCTTTAATCGTAAAACATTTTTAGTGCCATCACGGAAAAGCTTAAAGTGTTCCTCTTTTTAACAACGGCATTAAAATAGAGCAGGGTAAAATATTTCTTGAGCCTTAGTTGATTACTCCCGTTGCTGATAAGGTCATTTTCTCATTACCAAAGTATCATTAAAGCGAAGTCTTAAAAGTCCCACAATACGCCATATTTAGGTGACGACACATCATTTGTTACACGCTGCGATTCAAAATGGCGGAAGATTCTAATCTTAAAGAGCGCCCTCTGTCGTCGCTAGAGAAAGCCAGCTTCATTATCGTTTGGGTTGAGACAGTTTTCCGCTCTTTTTTTGTTTATATTAGTTTCTCTCTTTTTCCGCGCCATAGAGAGATATTTTTTCCCTCTTCTCGTTATTATCCTTATCGAAAAGAACTGTATTTTGCAGCTGCTTTAGATGACAAAGTGTAAGGATTCGCATATGATTGGCTCAGGGAAAATGCAACTTGGCAAAATTTTTCGACCAAATGTTCTTATGATAGTATTAGACTTAAATGTGGTGATTCATAAATTAATTTTTTATTTTTTTAAATCGAAGGCCAAATAGAGCTCACAAGAATATGCTTGGTAAACAGTTCTTATCTTAAATCATATTTATTTTACAAAACTGTGGAATAGAAGAAGAATTCACAGAAAGGATTTATATTTAATTTCGACAAATGAAATTTTTTTGTATGTAAATTGGAAGAAATTTTTTAGAATATAGATTAAGGGAATTGAGAATATTTGTATCTTTAAAAAACTTTTTGCTTTATTTTTTAAATGTTTTAACTTTAATCTCTTAAGGTAAAGGACATTTTACTTATCACCAAAATGAATAATGTATGTAGGTTTAAAAAAATCAAAATTTCATAAATAAAGTTTTGGAATATAGTATAAGTTATATAGTATATAGTATAAGTTATATAGTATATATTTTATATAGTATAAGTATAAAAGATTAAGTTTTTTAAAAATATATATAATTTAAAAAATATTTAAGATTTTTATAGTAGTATAAGTTTTAAAGTATAAGGCGTATGTATGTTTATAAAGCACGTAGAAAAACAATTCTTTTCATTTCATATGCTTTCTTACATTAGTATGCATCTTTCAAACCTATTTTGATTTATTTCTACACACTAATATAATCATGATGGAAATTCACATCTCTGTATTTATAACAACGTTTTAGTTAGGAAAACTTACTTTTTCAAAATGTACATTATGTTTCTTTTCCATGTATAATATTTGAAATTATATTAAATTATTCATGTGCAACGATTCCAAATATAAAGCGCGCCAAACTATAGAAGGAAGTCACTTGCCACGTTCAAATGTTCATTAGGTCGAGTCCTTATACCGTTCAGTGCTATTTGTTGGCTTGAGAGTTGTTTATGTACGTCATAATAACCAAAGAATTTTGCGTCTAGGACTAAAATATTTCAGTATCAAAGTTAGAAAAATTTAGAATTAAGAAATGGGGAAAATTAGGAGACAATAAATTTATTGATTAATCTATTGATATATTCATAAATTATGCACAGGTTTTTACATGTAATAAGGAATGTTTATGTCAAGAACTTTTATATTTAGTAATTGAAATTTTTTAATGTTTATTATATTTAAATGCCGTCTGTTACAAAGGTGAAATAAGTTTGATATAGCACCCTTAATTTTCTAACTTTTATTGTACATCCATTTTTCTAATATTTTTAAAATCCTGTTAGTTCAAAATAAAGAATCTAGAATTTCCAGTTGAAGATACAGTTTGGAAGAAATATTGTGGATTCAAATTGACATAATCTATTCTCAGACTGGCTCGGCTCAAGGTGCAATTATTAAAAGCGTGAAACATTCCCCTTTAAAATCATTGGCTTAGTCTAAAATTCAAAACAAATGTCATTTTCCGTGCCTTTTCTATCAACCCAAAATGAATCTAACCTTTCCGTCTCTCTTTTACTTTCAAAGCAAACACACGCAGGCATCAAGTCATTATCACCCTCTTCACACATTTCACCCCTTTTCTGTCCCCCTCCAAACCTTTACAATCAAAACTCTTTTCAAAATTGCATCCCTCCTTCTTTCTAAATCCAACCCCAGCCCCAACCCCATTTTCTCCGGATAATTACTCGACAATTTCAGAAGTCACCTCCAGAAGATTTTCCTTTCGTTTCAAAAGTTCTCTTTTAAAAGTGAGAACCTGTCAGCGACAGGAGGACTCAAAAATCGAGCGAAACGAGAAGGAGAGAACATAACACAGAAGTACTGAGAAAAGCAGATATCGAAAACTCTAAATAACCAAACTCCAACCGTGTGTAGTAGAAGTTCTTCGTTTCGCAATTAAAATCGAACCTTATTACCAGAGTCAGCGACTCGTTTACAAGGGCATACCATCCCCCTTCCATCCCCCGAAAACTATCGTCTGCGAACTCTCCGGGCGGTGATTATGAAGGGTGGATTAAATTATTTAATGTTCGGGAGATCAGATCCAGATTCGAACGATTATGTTCAAAGAACGGTAAAGATATTTTTCATTGTCAGACCGACGCACTAGAGCTCAATGGTCGCAGTAGGAAAAGTTTTAATTAATCGTTTGCACTTTGAATTTGTCTTGTGTCTGAGTACTGAAATGCGATGTCAGGTCTTATTTTTGGGTGAAATTGAAATAAAGAAATTTAAGTTGATGATTTGACATCTCTATTTTTATTAAAAAGCAGTATCTCTGTACTGTTTAATTGCTACGATATGAATAATGCAAAATTAGCCAAGGCAAGAATTTCTTTTGTATTTTTTATGTTTCATTAGATATTTGGGATTATTTATAAAAATAAAATAATAAAGATGATGAGTTTTCTATGAAAGTTTTAAGTTGTGAAATAATTTATTGTCTTTTCTTCTAAATTCTTCAAAAAATGATACAGCACAATAAAATTACCAATGTTTTTTTTCCTTGCACTTATCTTATTTACATGAAAAACTGCTTGCTCTTGATTCCATAATCAGTAGAAGGTCCAACTTCTCCTGATCTCATTATCATTTGGGGAATTAACGATAATTTTTTAGACTTTAGCAACAAAAATAAAGGTTCTTGAAAATTCGCGAATCTCGGTTATGTCTCTATTAAGACTCTAATTCTGGCATTTGCTCTGACACAATCGGTGTCCTGCCAAGGGAGCTAACTATAAAAGTAGAGGCACACAATCGAGAAAATTTGGTAGAGTTTAGAGAATGAAAGAGTCAGGGAATTCTCTCTTTGCATTGTTGATCGCCAACCTCAGTGTGCTTTGTGCTGTTGCAGTTGTTTAATAAAGATTTTCTACTTAGGGGCTGTTATTTATTGGAAGTGCAATTTTTTGTTTGTATAGGCTTTGATTGTGTTTTGCTATGGTGTTTTCGTATAAAATAAGGATTCGTTATCATATCTGTTGAATTTTTCACCATACACACACCGTACATATTTTTCCAACAGTATTTATGTCATAAACTTAATTAAAAACAATTTTGTAGTTTTATTGATAGAAACGCATTTAAATGAATACATTTATTTTGAAAGTGTAAGCCGTAAATTATGCTATTCTCACAGATGTTATTCAAATGAATGTAACTTCAAAAATCAATAATGGATTCAAAAATTATATATCACTGAACATTTGATATGCATTCAAAATTTAACTAAATATTGCAAAAAAAAACACAGTAATATACTTGTGAGTTACACTATAGCATAAACACTATAAATAAAATGTTGTTTTCAAACGCGCACAGTTAGACAGATTTCAGTCAAAATTTGAACAAATTTAATAAATGGAAATAAAAATTTGACAGATACCCATTCTTATGACATAAAGACATCATAATAAATTTCATCTACCCAACTTATGATATGTCTGAGTTTAGGAATTTACATAAACAAAGAAGAAGATAAATAGATGCCTTTAGATATAAATGTGAAATCTGTGTATTTTGATCTGAAATAATCTACAACGTATAGACTGATGTAAAAAAAAATTCTATAGGTCAAAATTTTGAAGATTTTCTCTTCACATCTTTCATAAATAAGAAAATGAATAACAACAATGAAAATGTTCTATTTTTCAGGTTACAGTTAGGATTTATCCTTTTCAGTTTTAGCATTAGTTTTATTGTGTAAATTTCTCTCAACTTATCAATTACAATATTTCTTCAGAATGCCATTTTATTTCAGCTTGCGTTGAATATCTGAACGTAACATGAATATAGCCTCAATTATTAAATGTTCCCATTGAAAGGATAAATTGTAATCTATTACAAAGATGATAATATTTACTTTATCGGTATTTCTAAAAATTCCATTAAATTATTTTTGTCAAAGTAAGAAACAAATGTTCAAATCCTCTTATATGGATTTATTATGAAGATTCATTCAATACTTTTTAAAAATTGTTATTGGGAACATAAATTTCTCAAAGTTGTTCACCTGCATTAAAAATGTGAATTGATTTTAAAAAACAATAATATTTATAATGTGTCTGAATAAATATCAAAGTAGTACTGTTGGTTTTAAAGAAGTACTGATTAATGAGTATTATTTGATATGCGTTGGCAAATAGCAATTTTTTGACAGCTTAATTAAATATAAATAAAACTTTTGAAGTACACAAATGCAACTCATTTTATTTTAATTTCTATAAATATTTTGGTTGCTAGCTACAATTTAACTTCATTTTTTAAAATAAGTGAAATAATTAGAATTCTTTCCAAAAGAATTTTAATGAAAGATTAAATCGTTTGCAGAAGATTTTTACAAAAACTAATTTTGACATTAAGAATAACGTAATTTTGTTTGGCAGTAATAAATCATTCTTAGCGACTAGAAAAAAAATCGTAGCGAAATGCCATTTCCTAACGCTTGATAACAAAATGAATAAGAATATATCGAGTCTTGAAATAATACCTTAGACATTGAAAATAAAACCGTTACGGCAGAAATTTACTGATTTTATATTCTTGTTAACAAAAGCATTTAATTCAATCACATTGCAATAAAGAAAACCCTGAGTTAATTTCCAAAACAGTGAACGAGTAATTATCCGGGACGAAATGTAGATTTCAAAAGAGTTTTGATTGTGAACTGGATAATGATTCTATGCTCGAGATGTACTTTGTTTTGAAAAAGAGAAGTTTAGTTCGTTTCCTCCAGGTTTGTTTTAAAACAGAAGACTGAAACTGGGAAATGCAGCTGCTACTGTTACTAAACAATTCTTTTTCTCTCGAACGCTGATCGTTAGGTAAGAACATTTAATTTCCATTGCTGAATAACAGTCTATGAATTTTAATTGCTCCTGCACCTAATTCTGGTTAGTAAATAATTGGACTTCTGTGAAAATTAAATTCGTTTATTTCTGTGTTAAAAGAATATTTTATTTTTTAAAATGAAATCATTAACATGGCAAAATAATAAATATAAAACAATAAATAAAATAAATTATAATATAATAAATATAAATTCTAAACATTCATTTTCATTTTTAAAATATGATTACGATTTTAAAAAAATTATTTTTTATTTTTTTATAAAAGAAAAATATTTTAGCATTTAATATTTCTTAGTTTTTAAGCATTAATAAATTTTATAATTATGATTCTTATAAAAAGAATCTTATAAACAATATTTAATATAATGATTCCACTAATTATTTCTTATTACTTAATTCAATAGAAAAAAATCTTAATTTTTTATTCTGTCTCTCTTGTATTTTATACCTATTTAAAATATTCTTAACTTCTTGCCTTAAAAATTTCACTAATCACTGTGCCCAAAAGAATTTTCAGCATCTGTCAAATGTTTGTAAGAGCAGCTTAAAATATGTTTTGGAAGTAGTTCTAACAAAACAGACTTGTTTGTTTCTGATTATTATCGACATTGTAAATTAATTAAAAAAGTAATTTATATTTAATTGCCGTTTACAACAAATAATAGTACAAAATTTGAGTAATCATGTAGGAAGTTAGGGAAAATGCGATTACAAATTCTATTTTTAATTGTAAAATTCACCTAAATGAATTAAAATCAATTAAATTTAAATAAAAATAGCTTTTAAAAACACACTTTTAATAGAATACGAAATGGAAATTATCTGATATGATATATAATCTACATGTAATCTCTTAACTGATATGTAATCTACATTTTAATCTTGAGACTTATTTTTTTTCGAAGAATTCTATTCTAAATTATGTCAATGAAATTAAAATTGATTGTCATCGATAATCTATTGGTAATGAAATTCTGAAAATATTTTTTTAATATATTGCCATAGAATACAAAATTTTGCAAAACTATAAATCCGCAGCATATCAGAAAGTGCTGTAAAATAAAAAAATTCCATCTTCACAGAAATAAAACAAGTAAGCCAAATCAAATTAAATTATTTAATAAAAACTTGTACTAAATGCTAACTTATTGTTTATTTGGATTTTCGTTTATTATGAAAGGAACATTAAAAGAATAATGTGGTATATAAATATGATTTCAAAATTATCGTATTGTTTATATGAAAAAATAGTTTAAAACCTTCCGATTTTTTTTCTATTTTCAAAATGCATACATTCAAAATATAGTTTTTTCTTCCTTGTACATATTACGAAATATTTTTTAACATATAGAACATATATTTTTAATTCGGAGAAATTTATATGGGAAAATATAAAAAAATAACTATACTTTTTTAAATACAGCTCATACCAGAAAATTAATTACATATGCATTAAGAAATATTTCCTATTTAGATAAATAGTTTAAGTATTTAAAACAACATTAAATGATAATAAAATTAATAAAATAATGCAATAATGTAAGTTGAATGTTCAAAATGCTATAATGTTAACACTTAACATTTTCTTTATTGAAGTAAAATTCATATTGTTATAAAATTTAAGGGTTTTATTCAAAGTTTTATAAAAGTACAGTCCAAAAGCTACTTTTCCGTAATTAATTTGTTTCAAAACTTTTTTTTAACACTTTTACATTAGATTCAAAAACCTTGTATTTCTAATTAACATCTTTATTTCTTTAAAATAAATTAAGCATTTTATTCACCGTTTTTATCGTTTACTTTCTTATTAAACAATTTATAACATTAAAAAACGATTAAAATGTTATCATTTTATACGATCGAACGAGCTCAATCGGTATCAATAAAGATACTTCAAAAGCCAAAATTACTTTTTGCTTCGACAATGCAGTATGTTGCTTTTAAGAAATAACAATTTTGAAATTTAACTGTACTAACCTACAGAATGTATACGAAGAGACAGATTTCGGCGTCATGTAATAATTTTTAAAAATACATTTTCATTCTTATCAATCTAAATTACAGTATTCTTTTCCTCTGATTCTTTAGTTTTTTAGGAATACTTTCAATCAAAGTCACAATAATGTATTCCTAAATAAATGTATTTTACATTTGGATTGAGCATAGTGGCTGCACAATTGTTTTAATAATCACAAAAGCAAAAATTTTAAAATTATTTCCTTTGAATTCAATTAAAATCACACGGTTAATGGATAAAGGTAATATTACCCAAAATGCTTTGCAATCTATTGTAAAGAAGTAAATAATTTCACAAAATTCTGGAATTTCGAAACTTTTGTCCAAAACACAATAATAGACTAAACGTTCATTAATAATAATGTTCTAGATTTTATTTTTCTGTTTTACATTTGTCTGTTTTGATTATACCACCCATTGTACTTTGGGCATTACATTTTTTACACAATTTTTTTTCTTTTACGAATAATGGCCTAAAACTTTACCATTGTTCTTACAAACAAAATAAAATAACTTTGTCATCTATTGAATAAAAAAATGCAATAAACATTTTCCCTTTCGGTTTAAAGTAATTTGTTAATTACAATACATCTAACAAACAATTGCATCCTTTTTAATTACAATGACGCATTAAGTGCTAATTAATAGCATAAATCATCACTTTGTTTTACACTGTTAACTACTACTTAGTCATTAAAACAGTACTAACTATAGTCACTTTTATTGTGCATATTTAATTCTATATTTTTTTGATATTATTTAAATGAAACGAATTACTGTCGTTGTAAGTTTTATTGATGACTTAATTCTTAATTTCACAAAATAAACAATTCTTAATGCATTTTTTATTTGAATAAATATTAAAGAATCTGATAGTATTTTATAATATCGCTTAAATTTAAAAATACTCTAATTTTCACAACGGAATGAAGTTTTTATGTCTATGATAACTTGATATATACTAATTAGGCCATGTAAGTTTATAACAATTATTTTTATGTGCCAATTTTGAAGTAATGCGAACAGATCTCGTAATTTCGAATTGAAACCAGACGACGAGAATGACACTAGAGCCCCGATATCCCCTTCCACTCTTTCTCCTCAAATCATCCAAAGGATATTTAACTGGATGAATTTAGCTTGAATAAACTTCAGAATTTGCATTTTGGTGGATATGGCTTCTAACCTGCATTTTTCTGTGCAAGAACACCCCAACTCATACCATTTAATAGAAATGTTATTTAACGTATTAACCTATCAGAAGAGAGCAAGTAAAACTCTTTGGTTTTCTTTGGTTTTGTCAATAAACCTACTTTCTATCTGAGCTCAGTCCCTAACTTACATTCATGAAATGTCGGATTAGTTTATTTTGATTAAGAGCACTTTATATACGTTTCTAAAAAATATATGCATTTGATGTTGGAACGTAAGAGGATTGTTGGTGCCTGAAAAGATAAAATTTTATTTTACATATCGTAATGAAGTTCATTTGAAATTACCAATAAATTAATTACACTGAGCGTTTGAATTATAGCGAGAATGACTTTACTTGTGACTTTTACAAGTGGCTTGCTTCGAGATTTTCAGTTTTTGCCAGGATCTCCGCTCTTCATCATACATAAAATGCCAAAATGGTTGCATTCCCGAATTTACTTGGCAATTTTCAGATTACGCAAAGACCGCGAAGCTCCATAATGCATAAGATGACAAGATTTCTCCAAGACATTTGGCGACATTGTTTGGCAATGGTTTGAATTTTTTAGCAATTTATCTTGAGTACGGTAAAAATAAAAATATATCTTGAATGTTAACAAATATATAGACCTTATTGCTCGTGCCTTTTAACCTCTAGTATTGAATAGCATCTTTCAGGTATTTTAAAGTACATTTTAAACAAGGCATTTGCATGTGAATAATATGATGATACTTTATGTGTATCATGTTTATATACAAGCCATCTTATTAGAATATTAAATAAAGAGAAATAAAGTATTAAATTTAAATTTACTTTTTATCTCAATTGTCCTGCGAAAATTTTAATATAATTCAGAGAGCATAAAGATCTCGCTTTTTTACTTAGTAAAAATTCTGAAATCTTTAATTATTTCTCCAATATTGATTGCTTTCAACTGAAAATGAACAGGAGAAATTTAATATTTAATAATTCTCCATCATTTTTATGTTCACTTCATAACTTTTTCTTCTTTCACATTTTGTTTCATCGATTTAATTTTCAATTCTGTTATTTGGGAAAAAAATTGTAAAAATTAGCTGAAGCTATTCATTATTTTTTTTTCATTAAACTTTTTTCCACAGTCTCCTTTTCAACTCCAGACATGATTTCTTTTTTCATTAGTTGTCTCAATCAATCTTTAGTTTATTTTTTTTCTTCCCGTTATGACTGTTCTTTATTAATTTTTCTGGGATTTTTTTTATCCCCTTCATTTTCATCACATTTTTTTAATTTCAAATACTAATGTTTTCAAAGTTCTTTATCTTCACTTTATTTCTTTTCAAACTTATTGTTCGCTTTTTCATACTTAAATCCAGTTTCTTTCCTTTATATTTCATCTTTTCAAAGTGTATTTAATTAACTTTTGGTTTGAATATGTGTGCATTACATTCATTCCTTTCAAAAATTTTTGTTCTAGTTTTTCTTATTGCTTATATTAATCCCAGATGACAAACTTTCTTTTAAAAAAATTAGATATGTTTTAAAAGAATTATTCATATGCACACATGGAATGCATTATCTTCGTCTTTTTTTATACATATGAAAATGCATCAACCAATCAATGTAATGTAACTTTAGTCGAATATTTTAAAATAACCTTATAAAATCGAAAAATACTTTCAACTTTTACAATGGTTAAGCAATTATTATTTGAAAAGAATGTTTTATAAAAATAAATTAATTTTATAGGTGGTAGTTTTGTTCATAAAGATAATATGCAACAAAAAATTTTGTAAAATCGATAAGCTGCAGGAATTTTTAATATGATAATCCATTAAAGTAATTGAAATTGCATAACCAACTCATGTAAACGAAATGTGTTTTTCTCAAATCATTCTGATCTCTTTTTATTTCCTTACCTTCAATTTATAATATAGGTTAAAATTCGATATTCAAACGTAACTCCTAAACATCTTTGGTAAAAACAGAAAAAAGAACCACAGGAAATTGTGTGAACGGGGAAACAACGCCTCTCGGATTTGCTACAAGATGATGCAGAAAGGACAAATAAATAATGAGTAGTATATAAAGTACACATATTTACTTTGCTACAACTGTTCAAAACCTTTGTTAATCACAATTAAGTACGCTTCATAGAGACAGTAACTTCGGAATCGAAGGATATCAGTTTTATAGCTTCACGTACTGCTGCATGAACATGATCTGATGTAGGTTAAATCCACCAAAATCAAATATCCCCCCGTTTTATTGGATATAAAAATGCTGATTCAAGTATCGCCCTCGCCATCTGTTAACTATGATAAAAAAAAAGTACAAGGTCCATCTCAAAGTAGTCCTCGCATTATATCGAAACAGATATAAATATAACTATACTAAACTAATGTCTATGGTGCGTGGATTAGCAATCACTTTCGACAGTATTCAACATTTCTCGCACATTTGCAGCGGCAATACAGATTGTTGCGGAGAGATCAGTATGATCACCATCTTATCACTCGCAAATCTTTTACATGCTATTCATGCGCAGCTATAATTAAAATTATTACTGTTGAAATCCAGCTGCAGAACTGACTACGGTTGGCATTTTCGGTATTCTTTTGTGCACCTTTCTCTCTCTAACAGTTTTTTTTCTTTTGAATCTCTGTTATTCTTGAAGGCCAAGTTGGCTTGGTGGTAGAATCTTTGCTACCAAATTGTCACTAGTAGGAGTCTTGACTTTTCAAAAATCAGCTAAAAGGTGCATTAGCATGGAGTGATATTTTATTTGTACACGGGTTTGATGCATAGTAAATCCATTTGGTTCAAATATAGTTTCTTTGTGTGTAGGATCTATTTTAAGAGTACTATTACTCATCACGTAACAGCAGTTTAAAATTAAAGTCTCTTTCATGATCATAACTGCAAATCAAGTTAATATTTAAAACTTTAATTTATTGTTTCATAATAAAAGTTCTTGTCTATTAACCAGTATGACTTTAAACTAGTCTAAACTTTCTAGTATGCTAACATAAAAAGGCACATTTTTTTAAAGTTCGCAATATAGGAAACAGAAGCTCATGCAATGTCTTTTCGTAATTTGCTCAAAATTTAGTAATGTCTTACAATTTTGGTAATTAGGACAGTATAACAAATTATATTCATCATGGTTTTAGCAATTTAAAGGTAATATTTAATTTTGTTGGGAGAAAAACAGTATTGTACGAAAGGTCCAAAATTGAAACAAGCAGACAATTTAAAGTAGAGTTCAAATACTGCAATCAATCTATTTGGCTTATAAAAAGATATATTTGTTTCATATAAATATGAACAGAAATCCGCAGACAATCAATCTGACAAATTTGATCCAAAATTTCATGCAAACCTATAATTCCGAAGAATAAACTTCATATAAAATTTCATCCATTTAGTTTGTTTTATTTTCAAGAAATCGCATTCACATGTTTACCAAAGTACAAACAAAACTTTCAGGCAGAAAAATTTTATTTCAGCTTTGACTGGAAGCTATAAATTAGGTGTAAAAATGTACAATGAATTTCATTCGTTTACCTTGTTACATTTTAACTTTCTGGTATGCGTATATAACGAAAGTATAGTAATCGACAAAAAATTCGAACTCGAAATTTTTTCAAATCTCGGCGTTTCAAAGATTTGACAAATTTCGACGTTCGAAAAGCCCATTTTTCGAAAATGTCTGTTTGTGACAAAAATAATTCAAAAACGCTTTGATCTGGATGGATTAAGTTTGGTATACGGTCTTCACGTCAAATTTGCAGATTATCAAATTTTGAGCGAATTCCGTTCAGAGGAAGTTTGCCTGTCCGCTGTTCGAATATAAGTTAACACAATAACTACAAAACGGAAAAAGTAAGATAAAATTCAACATGCAAGAGTTAACATACATAGTCTAAATACTATCAAATATTAAATCAAATCCAACAAGGGGATTCTTCGTTTGTGCTTTTAGAAACATGCAAATGTGTTAACTCTAAGTTACAATGATTGAATTTGATTTGTGGATTTGCGACTGCAAGTGTAGTTTTGTGTCAAACTTTAAAAGGTTGAGAAAAACGTGTCAAAAATTTAAATTCGATTTTCGGATGCTATACGTCATATGCCAAGGATTAATCGTGAAATAACTCGCCAAAGATGTCAAGATGGATTCAGTAAAAATGTTAAATTCACATCATAGGTTAATATTTCTTAACTATTGTACGTCAGTGCTATGTAAGGTGTACTCTGGGATAACATTTTTATTAGAGAGTTGAGAGCACGTTTTGGGGAGACTACTCGTTTTTGTTGAGTTTAGCTTTGAAAAAGGCTAAGCAACAATGAAAGATATTACAATAAATGCAATAACAGTTTTCAAAAATACTTATATTGGCGCACTATAAAACTACTTTTTATTTTGATTATTTTATCTTTAGTTTTTAACTTATTATTTTATATTGTAAATATCATGGAACTTTTAAATCGATTTTCTTAAATTTAATGGCATGGTAACATCATTTGTAAGAGATTCAAAATTAAGTTAAATTAATCGATCATCAAGCTTGCTTGTCGCGATGCAAGTCGTTATCAAGCTTGCAAGCGAAGCTTGTCGTCAAGATTAAGAAAGTATACATAATTTCAAAATTCTTACAATTTAAAAATTGAGTAAAATTCAATATTGAATTTTATTTTCACAACTTACAATCAAATCAAGTAAAAGTGTTTAAAAATGCTTTGCAGGTACAGATAAAAAAAACTGATAAATAAAATTACAGATGAAAAAAAACTTTATTATTTCTTTTAGGTAAATAGAATAATTTCTATATTACATATAGAAATAGAAATTAAAAATATGGAGAGTATCGAGGATACCAAAGGCTTGAAGATGATCTAAACTATGAATGCGAGTTAAACTTTATTTTACTTTGTTACTATATTGTTAGTTATTACATCTACTTAGTTATTTTAATTGTTGAATGTGGGTGGAATTATGAAATATAAAATACGATACAGTTTTGAAATTTTATACAATTATATATTCGCAATGACAAGGAATTAATATAATTTTAAAATTTAATTATTCAATGAATTAAATTCAAATCAATTCTCAGACAGTGAGTTTATAAACACTAATCTCAAAATTAAAGAATGAAATGAAAAATAATTAGGGCAATACATTCTGTTGCATCTTATACTATTCAGAGCCTGTTTTTACAAAAAAAAATTAAATTCACTGTCCTTAAGAAGTTACTTTTGCAACCCGGATGAAAAAAATATGAATTTGTGAACTGAATATCTTTATTATTCAAATAATTATTATTAGCATTTCAAGTAAAAATTTGACAAGTTTTCAAAAGCATGCTTTTATCAAAGCAGAAAATATTACTAATTCTAGAGATGCAACTAGAAGTATTTCTATGCATTCTTCTCACTTCTCTCAATTACTCAAATTTTAACCCTTTACACTGTGATCTCCTTGCGGGTACAAATCTAAATGTTGCATCGTTCTTGATAGTTAAAACAATCTTATTCCATAATTACAATAATTTTAAAGAATTATAAGTTCCATTTTAATTTTTCAAAAGGGAAAATACTGATAATTTACTTCTCGGCGCAATAAAATGAGCTTTCGTATTCAGTTAATAGCCATGTATCTATTTATGTATCTGCTATTCCGAGATCAAAGATTAATAACAATATATGCTATAAAAAAGTATATAAAGGATGTTCGGGTATTTTCTTATAACATTTATCTTTTTTTAATGCATTGGTTTTATACGACTTCTTTCAACACTATATTTTATTAAAAAATGTTTTCGATGCAATAATAGTTAAAAATTTCTGCTATTTTCTATTTTTGAGAGAATACAATGAATACTTATAATCATTTTTATTTTTCTTAATAAACCTATCAATTAGCGTTATTCATTTGAAATTTTATCTATTAGTTAAAAGTATTTAAAAATTATTTGAATTTTCATTTAATAATATGATCGGGAACATTCCTGTACAAACTTTTAGAACTCTAGCTCATCAAGAAGCGAGTGAAAAATTGATTGTAAAATTCCGTTTTCTCGTAAAAAAAGTTACGTAAAAGAACTTAAAATTTTCATTACAATACAAAAGTAATCCTTTATGTATTCATTTATATATTACGAACATAATCACTTGGCAGTACGAGACAAAAATAATGCGGTGTCATTTTTATACAGAATATATAACCATTTGCAAATCAAATCCTTAGTCCAATGAATTTCTCGCTCTAAAACAATTTATTCTTCCATTAAAGTCATTTACAGATTTAAAAAAACTCTGAACTTTACAAAGTAGTAGTTGCTACATTTGACTCAATTTACCTGACAAATTTCACGTCTACAAAGAATGTGCAATTTCGAACAGATATAGACAGAAATGACAGCTGATATACGACTTAGTCGCATGATTCAATAAATGTGCGTTGTCATATTATATATTATATAATATATATAATATATATATACACTGCACAACCTTAATATCTTCTTGTATTGATTTAAAAAATATGTTATGTTTTTAAAAATCAACTCGGGAGCAAAAACCTCGGTTATTTCTTTCGACTCCACACTATACATAATCAAATCGGAGCAAGAATTATTGCTAAACATTGATTCAGTTTATAATTGAGAGGTTGAGCTAAAAATGATCTAAATGGTATCGGAATTTGAAACAAAAGTATAACTGATTAAGTTTTCTATATTTTTAATTACTTAAAGACAATTTTTATCCCTTGCTTATAGTATTTTCGATTCTCAAGCACTAAATGGGGAATTTTTCTCTGTTAATTCCTATAAAATTTTCTTTATCAAAAATCAATTTCTTTTGTGCACAGTGATTAGTGAAATAAAATATTCAATATCAAACATATATTTGTCACCTTTGCGTACTGACCCAAATTCCTTATCATTAACGAAAGTAAATATAGCTTACGTTAGAAATTGATCTGTCGCGAACAAAATTTTTCATTTTAACTAAAATGAGATTAAAACTATCACAAGGATTTGATGTATTGTGTTCTTACCGATTCAAATTCAATTACCGAGCACATTGAATAATCGCACTTATTTCTAAATTCGCAAATTTTAGAATAGAATGCAGGCCATTAAAATATTCTGTTTATCAAATGAGGGCAATTAAGACTTGTAACTTACTCAATCCCCAAAAATTTGGTTTTCGTCATTTTAATAAAATATTTTAAAATAGAATTAATAACCTACAAATAAAGGCAAAGCAACTCGAATTTGCATTAAAGGAATGCAGTTTAATAGAAATTCGAATAAATAGAATACATAATACAATAAAATGCACAAAAAATAAATACAAAATGCAAGAAATTCAACGTGTAGACAAATTTACAAATTCGATATGCCGACATTCAAGAATAATCCAGAAGATCCTAACATTAAACACTATTTGGCTTATATTTTTAAATAAAAATTAATCCCAAATGTAAAAACATAACAAAGAAATACAACAATACAACTCTTGCTTTACTTTAAATAAGTAAATATGAGACATAAGGCTAAATATTTGAACAATTCTTTTAAAGCAGTTTTGCACAGTAAACAAATATAATTTGCTTACATTAAACGGAAGAATGCAGTTTGATATTTACTATTTACTTCCCAGTTTTTATTTTATTTAACTTAATAGAAAAATTAAATTTTATTTAAAAAAGAAATTTTATTTAAAATGTTAGAAATTTAAATGATTAAAAAATTTTGAAAACAAATCGTTACAAAAGCTTTAAAAAAACATTTAAGATTGTTTTCGAATCATTAAATAAGAAATTAAAAATTATCCGAGCCTATTATGCATTCATCGCATCCATTCAATAGTTTTTACACTACAAATATTGAATTTTAAAAACATATACACGCATTTAAATTCATTTATCTTCGAATTTTTCTTCTGAATTACGAATTTGTGAATTAGATCTCGAAAATTATTAATCACCATGGTGATCAGACATGGTGACCAAATAATTCCCAAAATAAAAGATTCATGATTGGTTGACCGGCCGCATCAACCAATCATTCAACCTCTGTCTAGGAAAGAATTAAGTTTTATTAAAACTTATTACAAATTAATTTTCCGAAACCACCGGGGATATTTATATAAAATTATAAGTAATAATTAGGATTCCAGATTTAAATAGAATACAAATAGAATTTTATACTCGCTAAAAGAAGCTAAATATTAAGATGGATTAACAAATGAATGCAATTAATAGGCAATTTTCTTATGTTAATTTTACATTTAAAATACACTGTTAAGTTAAATTTGTTCTTTAAAAACAGATTTCCTACTAAAGAAAATTTTTAATTACATTTTTAATAGTTAAAAAATAAAACGTAATCTGGTTATCAAATTTTGCCATCTAGAGATTTCTTTAAGATAAAATCTTGCAGCACTTTAATGTTTTAAAAATTAGGCATTCAAATTGCAATTAAATTGAAATAAGAGATAGTCAATTCTTTACTGCCAACAGTAAAAACAATACATCCATAAATGTGAATTTCATTTAATTGAAATATAAAACATTTTTCACAAATTTATATATATTTCTACATTTCAGAAGATTAAACATTTTCTGAACTGAAAACATTTGAAACATATACAATGTGCAATTTAACATATATGAAACTTAAATTCGAAACAAAAGCTTGACAGCATTTATGATGTCTAAAGATATTTTAATTAAAATGTCAACTTTTATACTATTCATTCATTCTCTTATTTTATCAAGGAGTTGAATGTCATCTATTTCAAACATCAAATACTTTTTTAGAATCAATTGTCCTTAACTTTTTAAAAAATATTTAATTATTTTTGAAAACAATTTTCATTTCAAATTCGAGAATGAAAATTTATATTGCATATTTAAAATATATAAGTCTTCGTGCTTATACGCGACTTCTTAAATGAGAATGATGAAACAAAACGCCTCATTCGATAATGGTCATATTACAAAGAATTGATTCGAGTAGATAAAAATATTTTTCTATTCATTTATTTTTGTAAAATAAACGACATAGCAGACAGATACTGAAACAGAAGTAGTTATGACTTCATCAAGTCTCAAGTCTACAGGTTTCTGTTTACTGACAACAGTTAGAAATATGCATTAGATGGCAGATAAACATTTTTGGATGCTTTTTGGAAACAATATTATCTGTTGAGTTAAGAGTATTGTAAGGGGAAAAAAGCGTCGATTTTTTCTTCCTTTCCATACGTATTTTGATGGGCAGGTTTTCTTTCATTAGTATAGGCTTATTGTGCGCCAACAATATAATCGATTAGAAGCTAAAAAATTTAGTAGTCATGACACGTACTCTTTTTAGTACATGGAATTTTTCTTCAATAAGAATTCCATAAAATTGAAGAAATGAATCTGGAGGCGAAAATTAATATTTGTTTGCTATTGCAATGGGATTTTGCATCGAATGATTGATTAAACAATTTTCTTTAAAAATATGCCAAACTGGAATGTTATTCAGCGAAAAAGTTCATAAAAATACAATTAAAGCAATTTAATCATATGAGCAAAAAAATTAAACTTCCTTAATTTGTATAAATTATAAATAGAATAATTTCATTACAAAAGTTACACTTGACCGAAGAATGCCTCTCCCAAAAAAGTGATTATTTAACCACCTTAAGCAATAGCTACATTACTGCAATTCTTGATTCTACAACAAGTGTCCTAAAGACTAATATAATTTCTTAATTTTAGATCGTCTTTGTCTAGAAAAACAAATTTCTTAAAAAGTTTCAGAATTATAAGTATTGACATTAGTAAAAAACAAATAACTGAGCTTCAAAGCTGAAATAATTCTTGAATATTTAGACAAATTATTAGTGCGCAACTTAATTCAGTTCTTGTAACAAAAAATTACGTTTGCCAATATTAGTCCACTTGTTAAGAAACTAATTGCAATTCACTTAAAATGCTAGACAAACAGTCGATATATTTCAAAGACGATTTCCTCGATTATTTGACACTAGTAGTTTTGTTATCAGCGTCAAATGTTTCAAAGGTTGTTTTTTTTTTCCCATTTTCCACAAAGACTCAATGAGTGAAATTTCAAATATTGTTATTCTGAAAATGCATACCATTTTAATAATATTAGAGCGCTTTAGTAGCATATTAACCTTTGATGCAATAGGTTTAACTTTCAGCAGCTTGGCATCATCCATGTCTTTCGCCTCCTGCCCTCTTGGAATGGTGGCCAAAGGTCTAAAAGGTTCACTATAGTTCATGGTCAAAACACTTCAGGCTAAAGATCCACTATGGTCTGAATAGAGGCATCGAGTAAAATCTGCAAAGGATTAAGAAAAGGTTTTAAGCAATGGACAACAGATAGAAATATTTTAGAAACAAACTATAATGCTGAATAGCAGTTACAACAGTAAGTACATATTAAGTAACTTACGAAGCCGTCGCAATTCTTTAAGATTAGAGGTATTCAAAGTTTTTTTAAGCATAAATTTGCACGGTGGGATATTTTTTGAACTATCATTTTTAACAGTTATTCCTTCACGCCTGTGGTACGGTAGGATTATGAATTTTATAAGAAAAAGCGAGTTTCTTAAGTATTGTTATTCCTTTACTGGAGAAAACCTCGCTAAATTGAAAAAATTTGCGCAACAAATCTAAAATCCCATGCTTCAAAGGGTTAAAGGGAGTTTTCAAATATAACTGTTGGAAATAGAAGATTGTATTTAAAATTAGATTTGTCTGAAGGATAGCCATCATTGGATTAAGGTAAGGAAATGTTGAAAAATTTCAACTTGAAGAAAATTGCCGTGGTTTCTCTATCACGTTGTTTCAATTGTTATTTAAAAGTTTGTTCGACTATTGGAAATTTTTCCTCCAAGAGAAAAGTCCGAAATTTCCCCAGGAATAGAATCTATCCCCTTACAGCATCCAAGTCAAGATTCAAATCTTATATACATTACATAATTTCATTTAATCCTATGCCGTTTCCATTCCCCTCGTTTTAACTCAAAAAACGCTATCTCATTTCTTGTTTATCATGTACTTTGGCTAATTGAACTAGTAGCAATTAGCCAATTGACTAGCTCTTTTATTCAAGTAAATAAATTACATGCCACTTGGTCAAGTCAATAATAATAATAATGTATTAGACGCATTTCGAAATCCATTTGTATTACATTCAACATGTAATTTAATATGATTTGCTTTCTAATCATGGGAATTTGCCAGGAATCTAAGGTTCATTAAATTCAATTAATACTATTGCAATATAAACTTCTTTAGTAATGGATCTATTCTAGTTCAGATAGTGAAAATAAGTGCAATGATTATTTAAAATAGATAGTGCGAAGAGTTTTCTAAACATACCGATTTGAATTGTTATTATAGAAATATTCGATGTTTCTGTTCATTTACAATACCACATTAATGCATAAAGCATTTTAAATTTCAGCGTAAAAACTGTTTGGGGGAAGTAGAGAGTACAAAAGTAGACCATAATCAAAAGAATGTGCAAGCAGAAATATCATTCGGATGAACTAAAGGACAAACAAAGATTCAGTACTCGGAATCCAATAAATGGTGCAAACTCATTAGGTGTATATTTCAATAGTAGATTCATACTATTTACAGCTAAATACACATCATAGTGGTGTCGCAAGAATTATTTGAGCCTTAAGAAAGTATCAAAATTTCTCCATATTAACAATGGTGTCTGCGACAGTGATGTGTCCACCACATCCGAGTTTAAAAGGATTTCAATCGCATATGACGATACAACTATAAAATGGAATCAAATACTGAAATGAAGTTGGAGAATTAATGAACAACTTCTCTACTACAGTTGTCAGTTCTTGTCATTCCTTCCCGAGTAATTATTTGATGTGTTGAACTGTTAGAAATAAATTTTAAAATAGCTTTACAATAAATTGTGCCACTCAAAAATGAGTTTTCTATACATCAGATACTGTTAAGATAATGAGTACATTTGATTACATTAACAGTAAGTACTATTAAAATAAATCAGCTACTTACCAGTTGTTACTCGATGCCACACCGAAGCAATTATCGCCACATTCATTCATTCTGAATAGAAGATTCCTGAAGATACATCTTAAATTCCGGAAGCAGTTTCCATTTATCAATGAGGAATATCTCCATGCAACTTCTGGAGAAACATCAGCAAGGAATTCCAGTTTCCTCTTTGTGGCATTTTTTTTAGTAATTGGCAAGCAGAAACTTTTTGAAGTCTTGAAATCACATTTGATATTACATTTATTTAAAAAAAAAGCAAAACAGGGCTGTAAAATCCATGCTATTCAAAAATTAAATTTGAAATAAGAATTCCCCTTTCAGGATGGAAGATTCGGTTTAACTTCGAATACAAGAATGAGAAGCTGTCGTATAATTAAGTAATTCTTTGGGAGGATTCTTAGTTATCTTGGAAATATAAATGTTGAGACTACTTGATCCAATTGATAATTATTGAAACTTACTTTCTTGCGAGATTACGATACGTGAAAATTTCCATATGAACTATTTTGAATTTCTCAATATTCAGTATTTCCAGATAATGTCTTCATTCAGTCCTTTTGCATGTCTAGAAGGAATATTTCTATTTATACTAGTGCAATAACTATCTGCATTTTAGATTAAAAATTATAATCCATTGGAAATTGTAAGATTGTGTTCTGAAATTACGAGAGGGATTCATAAGTTCCCGTTTTCAAGAAACACTTCAACAATCGTAAATATTGAAAAAACTAACAATACTTCAAAATAAATTCAGTTTGGTTATAGTTAACTGGCCCGATTAATTAAAGTAAAATCAAATATAGACCCCAAAAGATGCTAGTTAGGACTTCAGGTGCTATCAATAGTTGAGAACTTATCGGACAAATTAAAAGTCTTCCAGTCTTCTCTACTTTGATGGTTCAATATCCCGTTCTTTTATCCGATATGGAGATAAAATCTCTGAATAATCCATCCTCAATCATATTTAATAACACCAGTCCAAGACCATAAATTTGTAATCCTCACTTTAAAACTATTCTATGGCATATTTAGAGAAAATTTTCATTACACATTCAGAATATCTGTATGATGAAATCTTAATAATTAAAGATTTTTTCGAATTTTTAAAATTAGTTAAATACCTGGAAACCGAGTAGTTCTGAAAAATAATAAAAAATGAATTAATTCTATGATAAGAGAAATCCATGTTATATCAATTGCTTTCTTGCAAAGGAATTTGAATGTCATATTCATAAACCAATTCCTTCTACAAACTAGCTAATGCTGTTTCATTTGATATCTTGCAAATTAAAAATTACACTGAAAGAGTTCTTTTCTCAACTTTCTCATACTTTTACAAGGCAGCCCATTTCGTGTTTAATAGAATTCAATGAAGGAAATATAATGAACATTGTAAATTTTCCTGTAAATCTGTTGTCACCAAAGTCAAGTCAGATTTAATTTCTCATATTCGAATTACCGCATTTTCATAGAGCGAAAATGAGATGTCAACCGTTATTGAATTTAAAACTAGACAACTACCATTTTAGTGCAAGGGTCGTATAGTAAAATTCTTTATAACCTACTGGTTTGAGTTTACATGTACTAAATTGGGAAGACACCCGGTAATAGAATTTTGAAAGAAATCCGATAGTTTTGGTATAAAGAACTACTAAATTTCAATTGTTAAACATTTTTCGTTTCTGGGTTGTATGTTCAGAGAGACTAAATCCACGAATAACCAAATCAAACTAGGGGAGATTTTTTTAAAAAGGGAAAAATCAAAATACTGTATTGCATTACTTTAGAGAATTTATAATGTAAAGATTAATTACATATGATGTTTATACAGCTTTAAAGCATTTTAATTGTGCTGAATTGTATCTTCGTATCACAAAACTCATAAATTCTCTGTTATTCGACACATGTACAGTTCCGAAAGTTTTGTCGTTATTGCGTTTGCATTTAATGTTTCAAACGAAATAAAAATTGGTACACGTCACAGTTTATCACAGCTACAGTAGGAAAAGTGTCAAAATAATTAATCTATTAAGAAAATAGTCTCATTAATTGCGCGAGTTTATTCTATAATATGATTTAAGTTTTTAAACCCTATTTTGAAATAAAATTATGTATGTTCATATCTTAAAGCCGATTAATATTATGATGAACAAATCTCAAATATCAAAGTATACGGTACCTTATCGAAGAGTATAGATGTTTAGAAGAAAATACTGAAGACTGAACGAGAACCACCCCAGCTAGATACACAATTTAGAGTGTGGAATCAAGAATATAGAAAGTAAATTGGTAAATTTCTAAAGCCTTTCAGATAAAATTACATTCATTTTTTTTACGATCATTACCTAAATTTCAAATAGTTCTAGTGAAAAACGCAAATAAGCTTATAATTCCTAGGAGATGCAACTTTAATATCTTTAGTTTGAATGGGTGAGGTAACAATAGCTGGGAGATCTCTTAAAAGAACCAAGTTACACTTTTAATTTAAAATCTGAGCAGAGCAATTGATTTCGGGATCCAACAAAAAAAAGCTCGATTTTTTAAAAATTCTGTGGAGAGAAATTAAAAATGTCTGCCTTTATATGAAAATCGGTTTCATTAAAACAGATTGCGTCGTATACGAGTACGTTACATGTTTAATAACCAACTTCATCAGAAAAATAATAGATATGCAGTGGCAGCTTTCGAGTTGGTGAATTTGTTAGGAATTTCGTTACAATTTCTTTTCTATAAAAATTTTTCAAAATTTCTGAAATGGAAGATTTTAAAATACGTTGAAATAGTTTTAAAAAGGTTCTACCACATATCTTGCTATACTATTCTTGGGTGAAGCAAAGTACGAGGCGTCGAATCATTCAACAGCGACAAAATAAAATTAGTAAAGATCCCAATGAAATATTCAGTTCGCTATTCCATAAGATTTCCATTTTTGTATTTCTAACTAGTGATTTCTCATTTTACTTTCATTTTTTTTAATATTGCAAAATTTAACTTTTATCAATTGTTAAAATTTAGTAAAAACTGCATTTATGGCTTATTATCTATACTTGTTAACGACCGGCCAAATCCAGAACAATTCAAGTTTTAAATAATAGTTACATATCAGACTGTAGACAAGTTCCTTAAAAATGGATGAGTATATGCCGCACGTCATTAATTTGCAATCTGGTGGAATCTGGACTGTCGAAAAAAAGTTAAGGCAGTTAAATAGCTTTTTAAATTTTAATCCAGTTATGAAACATCTTTCCCTCAATTTTTAAATGCCAATATGCATCTTTAATTTCATATCAAATCACCTTTTTAATGCGGCTTGTAGAAATTAGAATTCTAAAAGGTAAAGGTCAGCGTGATTGTAAGATTTCAACAGAACTAAAATAAAAACGTAACATTCGGAAGACTCACCAAATGCGATATTCGTTAAGGGGTCAAATCGTTTCTACTTTTATTTTACATTAAAATTCCTTGGCTTTTAATTGAATCTAGTCAGTATGCAAACATTTTGAATTTAGACATTTCTTACCAAATAGGTAATTGCCCTTTATAACCGATATGGTTAGAAGTGTTCCGACTTACTTTAATCAGATATTTAACTTGGACGCAAGATGTTAAATTAGTTTATCTGAAGGATTCACAAAACTTTAATGTAGAGAACTTTTCAATTTTAGAAATCGAATGAACTGATGAAATTTCGTTATATTTTATATGCATTGAGGCATTTTATATGCAAAAGAAATTATATTTAAAAAGTTAAAACAAATATTTTTATGCAAAAATAACTTAAGCAGCAGCGTTTCCTTTATAAAATCTGAAATATAAGTATCGAAAATAGTACTTCGACATCTTCCTTCACAAGACAAAATATTGGCAAATAACCCCAAATTTAATCAAGCATGATTACATTTCTTAAAAGTAAAAATATAATGCCTGAATAATACGATTAACCTCGCTTGCGAAATGCAATAATCATGCAATCTAAAATCGTATCGAGTCCCCATTAATATCAAAGTTAAGTTCAATAGACAGAATTCAACTTTTAGAATACAAGACAAAGGTGTTGATTTATTAAACCAGTTAAATTGTCAAGCAAAATCATTTAAAATAATCTCATTTAATTAAGTGGTCTTTTTCAATAATTTCGACAAACATTAGAATTCAAAAAATGCTAATTTTCACTCGCCTTCGTTGCTCATCACTACATAAATTCTTTCAATTGTTCATTACCTTTTTTTCATTATATGCATTGACTTCAGCCTTCATTTCATACCAGCTGCGAAATACCATTCATTCCACTACATTCACTCATTGCCCGCACCAACCGTCAAATATTTTCCACTGCATTCACTCATT